>MQRK01232445.1:0-15437 GCA_001938485.1 Girardia tigrina | reverse complement strand
AACTGAGGGGAAATCCTACATGGACAAACTGACCCGGGTCAAAATTGTGTCGATTATTTATTTAAAAAAATTATTTACAACAAAACAAACTATTTGACGACGGATACCAAAAGCCATTTCCTGTATAAGCATGCTCCATCTCCTAAAATCGGAGCTTATTCATAGCTATTTCTGTTTTAATTAATAATACACAGGAAATGGCGTTTGATATCCGTCGTCAAATAGTTTGTTTTGTTGTTGTTGAGTTCTTGATTGAAATTAAGATTCATGAACACCAATTTTTTTATTATTATTACAATACATTAATGATAAAAGTTTTAATTTTTATTTTTTTACGAAAACTGTTTAGAATTAAGTATTTGTCAATTCTTTAATTTGCAGAATTTCAAACTGACTTTTAAATTTAAAATTATCTGTTTTTTTAATTTACATCTCTGGCAACAAAGGTCATTATTTTATTTTTTAGAATAACTTTTAAAATTAGTACAAACATAATTATCCTTGTCTTTATATATTTCTTTTAAATTAATTATTTAAAAATCCATTATTTCCCAATTAATTTCATTTGAAGTTTTTACTCTACAATTAAAATTCGATTATTTTCGAAAATAACTTTTTAAAATTAATTAAGATATATTTTTACATTATAATTGCTTAGAAAACTTTTGATTTTAAATATTTCCTTGTTTTAGAAATTCTTTATAAAAATTAATTGTTTCAAAAGTTTTAAGAGTGAGCCTGTCCTTCACAGTTGTAAATATTTTTTTGTAAATAAATAATCGACACTATTCTGGCCCGGACTGTTCGGTTAAAAAAGGACGATCAAAATCCTTAACTTGTGAGAATTTTTAAAGATCTGTCTTCCAAATGACTCAAAAGATTGAGATAACATGAGAGAAAACTGAGGAGCTGAAACGTACCTTTGAGTGTCAACACTGATTTCTGAAAATTTTGTGCTTTTCTGATAATTTAAATGCAACTTTTATACTTTTTTGATGAAAAGAAATTATCGGATAAACTTAATGGTTAATATAACATGAAATTCACACTCCAATTCCTCTCACAAACATCCTTTTTTATAGGTTTCTAAGGATGATTCAGCGCTTATTCTGTACAGGTGACCTATACTCTTCTTTTTAATCACTATTTTCATATGGTCAACCAGAATTTTAATCATCAAATTCTAATTGGAGATAAGGATTGATAAATGTCCAGCAGATATGTTATAATATGTTCACTCTGTTCGCGGGGTAAAACTAGAAGCTTTAAAATTCATTGACGTATTAATGAAGGGTACACTACTGGATGAAATTTGTCAAACAAACTATATTTAATTTACCTGGCATCAAAAATGTCTTAAATACTCAAAGGTTATTATTATTTGGTTTACAACTAAGTAATTGTTGATTTTTACAATGAAATAAGAGTTATTTCTGCTTGGAATGAACTTTAATCTATGATGTATTATCCATTTTGTTTGATCTTTTTCCATTTCTCTAACAACTTGAAAATTCCACTCTCTTAAAAAGTATAATCATTTTCGGCTAAACACTGATTTAAGTAAGATTTAAGAGGTGTATCATCATTGAAAGTTTTACCTCGAAGAGAGTTGTCCAGGGATTAAAATAAGTAGTAATCCGACAGCACTAGATCAGACTTTTATAGTTGGTGCAATATCGATTCCAAACCAATATTCATCAATTTTTGCCGAGTGGCCAAATATGTGTGAAGCCTCGCATTATCCTGGTGGAAAAGGACATCTTCCAGATTGACGAATTCTGGTCGCCTTTCCTTAATCGCTGCATTCAATTTGTCCAGTTGCCGACAGAAGATCATTGAATTAATGGTTTTGTTCCTTTGAAGCAGCTCAAAATACATCGGACCTTTCAAATCCCATCGAATAGACAGAAAAATCTTCTTTTGATAGATACTTGCCTTTGAAGGGGGTAACGATAACTCATTATGCGTGCACCATGATCTTTTTCTATTGACATTGTTGTACACAATTGACTTTTTTTCTCCAGTGACGATTCGTTCTAAAAAGGATCGAAATCATTGCGTTTGAGCAATGAATCGCAAGCGTTAATGTGAATTTTCAGATAAACTTCTTTTAAATCATACGAAACCAAAACATTCAGCTTCTTAACGAAGCCAACACGTTTTAAATACTTCTCAATGACTGTATGTGAAACATTTAACTTCTCTGCAATCTCCTTTGTAAAAACTTGATGATCCTTTTCGACGATGGTATTGATTTCATCATCATTAAGCTCTTTAAGAGAAAAATCTTCATAACGGAATTTTTTAAACTAATATCAGCATTGTCTTTTTTAAAGGGCTTCTTTACCATCACCTGCCTTTTTGGCGGTCTGCACAGCGTCCTTTCCTTAACAGAAATAATGTTCATTTTTGCACTCCATATATTTACAGTTTATTTGTTCGAAAAGTCATTGCTGAATAATTTATTGTTTTTAGATGTCTCGAATAAGAATTTTCTCTTAAATTTTTTTATTATATCTTCAAAAATCTTTTTATATTTTTTAAAAATTTTAACCAATTTCCATATAAAAATTATTTACAAAAATAATTATTGTTATAATCCTCATTTCTTTTTACAAATATTTTCCTGGAGATTGTAAAATTAATTTTTACTCTTTTATTTACAAAATAATTTACAAAAATTTTCATTTTTTCATTTTACTTAAATAATTTAATTCTTGTTTAAACAAACTGAAATGATATTCAATATTTGTTAAATTTATTGGCAAATTATTTATTATTTTTATAACTTTTATTTACTATTTCTATTTAGTTAAAAAAACTATTTATATAATAAACGTAAAAAAATGTTTAAAAAATAATTAATTAATATTGTTTTATTTGACAACCCCTTGAATTAACAACCTCAAATCTTCAGAGTAAACTAAAAAAATGATAAATATTCTATAATCAATTCTTTTATATTTTATGAATTTAAATGTTGAATATTTTTAAGAAATGGAACAGAAAAAACTACCAAAAGTTTTAGCAGCATTTTTTTGTCAAAATTTCAGAAATAATTATTATTCATAAAAACGTTTTAAAGTTTTAAACTTTGTATAATTATTGCGAACTGTGAAAAATACTAATAAAAATATAATTATGATGAGAAAAAAGATTGAAAGGAACAAAAAATATTAAAATTTCGATTATAATTAGTATATCAATATATATATATATATATGTGTGTGTGTGTGTATACAACGATTTACGCTTGTGACACTTATGATCTACCTTCACTTTCAATGGAGTTTTGGATTTATTAGAAAAATAATTTTCATATTTATTGGTGGAAAAAATTAATCGAAATTTGGTCACAGTTGGGGATCTCTTTTCTTAAGAACTTTTTAAATTCTTTTTCACCATCAGAGTGATTCCTTGAATATTGGAGAGAACATAATTATTACGGAAGCGAGCTAACGAGGTCGAATCCTTTGAATCACAAAGGGGATATGTAGCAAGAAATCGAAAAATATATCACTGAATTTAACGCGAAAAAATGATAGTTACATTTTGGTTTCGATCTGTCCCGATTCGGTAAGATACGGCGAGAGTGTCGAAATAATATTGAGGATGAGTAGATGTTTTTGTTCAGTTTCCGCTCGGGTATTGGTTAGATTGAGGTATTTTATAAATCTGGTTCGATTCTGTGTCCGGGAAGAAACTGGTCAGGATCAGAATATTCCGTGTCCAAAGGTAGTCAAGGTGAATAAACCAATCCACTGACTATTAATCGGATACGGATAGTTTGTTTGTCGACAACAATTGTAATGTCGAACAGTAATTGTCGTTTTTTTAATCAAAATTGAAATGAATTCGTCGTTATGAAAATAATTAATGATCGATATTATCGATCATTTTTTGAATTCATTATATTGCCATGAGCAATAGTAATAATCTTGTAATATTAATATTAAAATTAACATTAATATTATTAAACAATTTTTTTCAAGAAACTAAAAAAATGATAAAATAAGCGACCGTGACTTTAGAAATATTGATAGTATATATAAATAAATATATTTAAATATATCGGTAGTTTGAAACATCTATCACTGCGATGCGATCATACAAAGACGACATACATGTCACAGTCCCTCTCGTATCAAGATCAAAGTCCATTCTCAAAAAAAAACAAAAAAACTTTCATTATTAAAAAAAACTTTCATGTTCCCTCTCCCCACTTTCGTACGTATCTCCCTCATACTCAGACGAAATACAAAACAACACAAAAAACAAAAATAATAAAAGTACAGTAGTTTACAGGCAAAACAAAATTGTCCCAGATCAGAAACAAAAACTACACTCACGCGCACTCAACATCCAGACGGAATGTAGCGCCAGTCAAAAGCCAAAATCCGCAACAATAATCCCCTCCACACTAGAATTGCTGAGCATACTCATTTGAATCGAAGTAACTCAACTGTGACCATATTAGAGAATGTGAGGGAAGTTTTAGTTTAAATAAAAAGTATGATAATGACTTAAGTTTAAAGAGAGAACTTCGATAAATCTGATGAAAAGATAATCGCCTAAACATTATTAATTATGAATTTTAAACCATGCTAAAATTTGCTAACCAATTCTCCCAATCATATTAAAATATTTTATGACATCCAAAATTGTAATAATTAATAAACTATTTTAAAATAGTTAACAAATCTTTATTTACGTATTATCTTAATACTGAGGATGATTTTGCAGTCGAAACCAGTATATTGGAATAAAAGTTGAGGAGAAATGACTGTCTATTTTGTTTTCTCTTTAAAATTTATTTTATTAATGAATTTTTTAATTAATATATAAAATATATTTTAATCTACGTTGATCATAATTAACTATTAATAAAAACATATAGAAATATATAAATTACTATATTTAAAATATAAAAATAAAATATATAATATTAAAGTATTATAGATTTATATTCGCAACTGAAGCAAAGGAACTATATACAGTAGAAATAATATTTCCATTATTCGAAGAAAAAAAATTGTTTTTTATTTTTACGTTTTTAAAATAAAGATATAAAAAAATGAACTGTTTATTTAAAGCGATGTTGAATATAAATACGATATTGTTACAACCCAAAACTGAAAAATTGTTGCTTTGGGAAGTGGAACTGGTAATTCAATATTTAGTGATACTGAAAACAATCAAGTAAGCAATTTTTAATTAAATATCATAAAAATATCAAAAATTTATTAACATATTCAAAAAGAAAATCGATGAAAGCAGAAAAAAAACAAGATTTGAATGAAGAAGTTTAAATGTGGTTTTCGTACAAAAAACTAATTTGCACATTAATCTTAGGATCTAGAGATGTTATATATATAGTGCTTCACCGACCACTCTCCAAATGATTAATTAACTGAGCACACAGAATTTTGAAGTGATTTATGCTAATATTTCCTTTCGAATCGCCAACTTTGTTGTGTTCTCGACAATCTTATTCAGTGTGTTTAAATGACGCAGTTATTCAATGTTGCATAATTAATGCTTGCTAATATAAGCTGACTTAAAATTCATAATTTCTTTATGACTTGAATATGACGGTTATTCCGTCGAAATTAATTGTTAATGAAAATATTTTTTTGTGAAATGGCGTCTTTTTATTTTTAAATTATCTGAAAAGATTGTGTCCATTTTGCAGCTGTCTCGTGTTCTAATATTAACAAAATAAATGAAATGAGACGGTAAAACTAAAATGCATCAAACATGTTGTGAATGATGTTAAAAATAATGTTTAGATGTTGTTTTTTATATTATCAACAAAATATCTTTATATAAATCGATAGTAGGTAAACTAACAAAAGAAATTAATTGACAAAAATAATAATAAAATAAACTTACATTTGTTTATGATCAAGATCAATCTTGAAACAATAACGAATGCAGTTTAGAACTTTGATATGTTCAAACTTTACGTTATTCAGAAGGATTCAAAGTTTTTAAAAAATTTAATTTAAAAGCCCTAGATGATACCATATTATTAAAAAATAATCTCCCATACCAAAAGAAGTGAAGGTATGTTAGACAATAAAGCTTCAACATTTGGATTTTCTTCAAATCTCATTTAGCAATATACATGTAAATTGTGAAATACCACATGCATTGAAAGACTTCAGGTCATCTCTGTAAGAGAATCCAGGAACACAATCGTAATTAAAGTGGTAGTAATATTGCTGGCACAGAAAACTTTGTAAATGAGATATAAATACAGATAACTTTTAAATTCTGTGAACTCAGTTTAATATTTTATTGGGGGAGAGTGACATGTGAAATGACATTATATATAAGATCTTTCTATCCAAATATTAACGTTCAAAATGCACTTTCGACCAATTTATTGAGAATTTTTTTTTAATGTTTTTATATTAATGACGTTATAAAAATCATTTGTTCTGATGGTGACGGTTAAACCATCGAAATTAATAAACAACATAATATATTTTAATTGGCTTATAAATTTTATTTTTTTTATTATTATTATTTTATTGAGTTATAAAAAGATTATGAAAAATATAAAACAATAATGTGAATTTATAAATTCAATTTTCTTTTAATTATAAAATAATAAATTCATAAAATAAATTTATAAATAAACGTAATACTGTAAATAAATAAAAAAAGTCAAATATTAAAAGTAAATTATAGAAGAAATAATCAACATAATTTTATTAATTAAGAAAATTATTTTTAATTCATCTGTAATTATTGAAATAATTATTTAATGAAGTTTAAGTAGAAGTTGAACTATTAATTTTTACATTTTTATTATTTCTCTTAACCTAGAAATATAAAATTAAAGAATTTTTAAAATATACTTTTCAAAAACGACTTGTGTTAAGATAATTTAAATTTAAATTAAAATTTTAAAATTTTAAAATAATTTTCGAAATTACTTTTTCGAGAAGAATGATAAAATAACATACGTAAATATTGTATATTTTTATTATGTTTTATTTAAATTTGTAAATTGTTTAATAATATTTTTATAATTAAATAACTTTATTAATAATTCTTTATTTACGATATTATTTCTTAAAAATTTATTAATACTTATTTAAAAATTAAAAGATTGAATTAAAATTTTAATTAATTTATTTATTAATTTATTTATTATTTTCTTCAGCAAAAAAAATTACGAAACAAATTAAAATATCCTATCAAAACTTTTTTTAAAAATAATAAGAAAACTTTTATTTAAAATTTAATATATTTAATATAATTTACCATTTAGTCATTTTTATGAAATTATTAATTTTGTTTATATTGTCTTTTAGTTAATCTTTTTTTACTGAAACAAAAACATCAACAGACGTCAAGAAAAAGACATTTTAAATTTTTAATAATATTTTTTTTGTTTTTTTATTTAACCAATAAAATGAATAAAAAGAAATTTCAATATGATAAATCTCATTTACGTTATTTAATATATTTAATTAAGTTTCAATAATTTTCGAAAAGACAAATAAAAACAATAACATTTCAATGACGTTGTTTAAATTATTAGAAAAATTAATTAACTTTTATTAAATATTTCATATGTAATTTTATTTTTTTTATTTTCTTTAATTTATTTCGCTTTATTTTTCTTCAATTGCGTTTATTAAAATAATATTGAATGAGTTTTAGAAAATATTTTTTAATAATATTTTAAAGCAAAAATAATTAATTTTGAAATGGTAAATTAGGTGTTATAGGAGGAATAAATCTCTCTTACCGAAAGTTAAGACAAATTTTTGATTAAATAAAAACTTATAATTGAGATGAAGTGACTTCAGTAATCAATGCAGATTTCATATATCTATTTTGTATTGTGATCTTCAGCATAAAACAGAGAGTCAGCCAATGTGAGTTATTGTAGTTGCAGGAAATATTACTTGTCTTCAAGGGTTTTTAATATTTATTTTGCGAAACAATCTTTAATCCTAATATATTATCTGAATCGCATAATAAAAAAAGTCACAGTTAAAATTAATCCAATTATCCTTTGATTCTACTATTTTTTTAATATTTATTTAGTTGTTGGGAAAGTCATTTCATTTTTTTGTATTAAAGTAAAAGACAAATTTTTATGACGAATATTTTATTGAAATACATATTGACCATTGTGGTCCTTCTTCCATCTTCCTGGCAGTGACATAATTCCATGTTCATAAAATATTTGTTCTTTGCTGCCAAAAAACTTTTCCAGGTGATTTTTAACATCTTCATTTGATCAAGAAGTATTACCATCTAAATAATTTTGTAGAGACCGGAACAAATGATAATCAGAAGGTGCGAGGTCTGGAGAATATGTTGGGTGAGGCATGATGTTCCATCCAAGCTGTAAAAACTTTGGTGAGTTACCAAACTTGTATGAGGTCTAGCATTATTTTGGTGAAACACTACACCTTTTCTATTGATCAATTGTGGCATTTTGTGTTTAAGGGATTCATATAATTTGTCCAGCTGATGACAGTAGACGTCCGAATTGATTGTAGTTTTGTCCGGAAGAAGCTCATAAAATACGATTCCTTTGAAATCCCACAAAACAGATAGCAACACTTTTTTTATGAATGTCAGCTTTCGAAGTGCTTTGATCAGGTTTATCTTTTTTACTCCAAGATCTCTTGCGTTTTACATTATTGTAGACTACCCATTTCTCATCTTCAGTGACGATGCGCTTCAAAAATGGATCCTTTTCTTGACGTTTGAGAAGCATATCGCAGATGTCTAAACGACAGCATAAATTTCGTTCGGTAAGATTATGAGGAATCCATGTATCGAGTTTTGGTGTAAAACCTAGGCGCTTCAAATGATCATGGTCGGTCGAATTAGATAAATATAATGTCTGGGTAATTTCGCGAGTTGTTATTTGCCAGTTTGAATCAATTAATGCCTTTATTATGTCTTCGTCAGCCTCAATGGGCCTTCCGGAACGGGAAGAATCTTTAACATTAAAATTTCCGGATCTAAATTTTTTAAACCAGTTTTGGCATTGGCGTTCTGTCAACACATCTTCCCCATACACTTCGCATAATTTTCTTCTTGCTTGTACAGCATTTTTACCTTTTCGGAAGTAACAAAGTAAAACTTGCCATCAATGCTGATTCTTGCTTTCCATCTTTAAGATGGAAGAAGGTATTGGACCACAAAAATCAAATATAAATGTTTTTAATTATTCCAAAATTTTCCAAATCTAACCTTGATTACCAACTGCTAAAATAAATAATATAATCAATGATTATTAATATAAAAAAAACATTTAAAACAAGTATTAAAAAAACGAAATGACTTTCCTAACAACCCAATATTATTATTATTATTTAACTAATCATAATTTACCTAATTATGTTACAAATAATTAAATTTAATTGATAAATTTAAATACAAATGAGAATTTTTTATGAAGAACAAAATTCATATTTTTAAAAATATATTTTATGACAGTATATTTTGACATATTAACCGTCATCTTCAGGTCACTAATTAATAATCAATTCACCTGTATATAAATACAAAAATAATGATTATGTAATCGATTGCATGAAATAACGCTAATCAAAAATTCTCAATAAGCTGGTTGAGACTGCCGATTGAACATTGATTAAATTTAATATTGCAAATATTTATTTTAGCATTCTTAAATAATTTAATAATACCTTTATTTATTATTTTTCGTAAGAGGTTTTGAGTAACCATTGTTATTCAAATAAATTTGTTAATTGTTCGATACTCTTAATGCATTTTAACTCAGTTGACAATAGAGACAAAGATGGTTAAAGTAGATCAGGACCAATATTATTGCTGAATTAATGCTGAAGCACTGTGAAATGTCTTGGTTCGTAAGAAAGCATCTATTTTCTCTAAATTCTTGTTTCGTAAATTATAATATTTAAAAAATAATCATAATTGTTACTATTAAGATATCAAGGTTGTAAGATTCTGTAAGACTCTGTTGTAAGATTCAAAGTGATTCGTTCAATCATATCAGAGTATTTTAATGTACGAAATAGTTTTAAATTCTTCAAAAAATGTTTTGAAATGGCGATTTTAATAAATAATTCTGTATTTATAAAATACCTTAATTTTTTGTAGATAACTTTGTATAGTATTCACGTAACCTCTCATCATCGATATGTATTTAAAAGGTATACAAAAAGTTATCATTTTTTATAAATATATACCAAAATGTTATGAAGATTTTGAGTTGAATAAATAAAGATAAAAAATAAAAAGTATTGAAAAGACTTTACTAATTATAATTAAAAATATATTTTATAGTTCAAAGTTATAATTCAAATCTTACAAGAAAAATGATTTGACCAAAATTAAAGCAGTTTTTATTATTATTGTTTGAAAAAAAACTTTCAACAAGTTTTTATGACAATATTTCACATTTGTCATTCCTTTTGTTAGTAAATTTTTTAAGTCTCTTTTCAGGAAGTTATTTTTTATCTTTAAAAATAATAAGTAATGAAGAAATATGAGACTTCTTTAGATAAAGTTTGTTGCGCTTTTTCGTTGTTTATTTTTTTTATTTTTAGATAAAAATATAGACATCATAAATAGAGAAATATAAATTAAAAAGAAGAAAAATACAAAAACACACATTAAAATCTGATTTCTATGTAAAAATATAATTTCAAACTTACAGAAATATTGTTGGTATTATTTTTCTTGTTCTTCACCACTTTGCCAAGTTAGTTTATTAGGTCAATTAAATATTATTAAAAGAATAATCAAACAAGTTTGAAAAAGTTACATATACATCTTAATAATATAATATACATCTTTTCTGATCAAGCTTTTCTCAAGTATGTCTACCTGCGTCAATATAAAATCCAAGCTGCAATGTTGAATATAAATTAACAATGACAATGTTTGTGTTAAATACCTTTAATTCTGAATTTTATTATGTAGAACGAGTCTAAGGAAGAGATGTTAAACATGTATGTTTTAAATTATGTTTCAAATAATATAGGGAGTATAAAGAGCATGAATCCTTGCTCTTGAAATTATTCGAAGATTAAAATAAATTATTTTCAGATTGTCTCTACCTATACACATTTAACTTTGGATCAAACAAATTGAAATTGGGATTAAATAAATACAAATTAAAATGGTTCCCAGAAATATATTTTTTGTTTCTTTATATTTTTTTATCTTTATTTCGTTATAATAATAATTCTTTTGTTTCCATCAATTTAGCTTGTACTCAAAAATAAATATTTTATTCAAAAAATAAAAGTTTCATAGAAAATGAGCTAAAAATATTTAACAACTTTATCAAATATAATTAATATAGTTTCATCTGTCAGAAATTAATAATACAAAAAATAGAAGACGGAAAATATCAGAAAAAAGTTGATAATTTTATCAATATTCTTTTTCAGAAAATGTTCAAAAAAACGTATATTAAAAAAATTGGTTTTCGAAAAATGTCTCGAAAGCTATAACCAAAGAACTGATTGAAGAATTCAAAAAAATATTTTTTTATTATTATAATTATACAAAACCATGTCATAAAAAACTCATAAAATGATTTTTTTATTCATACTATAACGATGATGACTGGAGACGGCCAGCTATCCTATCGATGGATCAGTCAACAAAAACCCGAAAAAGAAAAATATAATTTAAAATAATGTCTTTATATAATAAAATAAAAATAATTTCAATTTTATCTTTTCTTCAAATGTTTGTTGTCCATTTCACATTTTGCATTATTCAATATGAATTTTTGTAGTCCATATTTTAATTTGTAAAGGCATAATTGCAAGCCTTTCTCCTCTAATTTTAAATTTACATCATAAACTACGATGCCCATGGTAGTGAATCATACACTTTGTATTGAACGGAAACCTCAAAAAATACAAAAGCTACTCATCCTCTCACAGGGCTTTGGATATGAGTAAAGTTTTTTAGTAAACGGGCACGTTTCGGTTTGTATCTAAAAGAATAACCACACATGATTCCTTACTTTTGACGAACTTCGTGCTACAGGGAACGGGATATTCGAATAATTCCCCTTTCTGTTATATTATCCAGCCGAAAAGCCAAAACCACATTTTGGGTCACTTCATCGCTCTCGTCAGCAGTTCCGATATACACTACCTCATCAATATTTACGATTGGATTCAAAGAATCAGTACGTCTTTTGTCTTAGACATTATGTGTTTTACGGTACTATTAGTACCATCAACATTTTTTTATAATCAACTGACATATGCCTCTGCAGTCATCCTGTGGTTTTATAATTTTTGTTGCAGTTCACCATGGAACATATATAAGAAGCATCACCACTCCACCAAAATTTGTATTTATGTTTCCATCTTGCAATACTTTAGAATAGTTATTTCATGGTGTATTCAATATTTTCAGAATATATTAAATTAAATAAAAGATCAATTCGATTTATAATAGAAAAAACTTTTGTGACGTGAAAAAATGATTATGTAGATTGACAATGTATTTGTACATATATTTTATATTATTCAAATATTAATATTCTCAATTTTCTTAATTTCCTTTTGTAAAATATAAAGATAGTTTCTTCAAACATTCTAATGAATACTCAAACGGTTGGACTAAAACAGAAAGTTTTGCTTTAAAAACATCAAATGATTAAAGATATTTTAGAAATATTAAAAAACCTCAATGAAAACAGAGTTCCTCAATTTCCTAAATAGAGCTGCCAATTTTTTCTTGTATCAAATTACATCTTCGGGAAAATTAAAATATAAAACTTTTTATTTTTACTTTATACAAAAGAAAAAAAATGTTTCAAATTACTAAAAATATTGAAAGTTAAGTATTTAATTGAAACAAACCTTCAGAAAATGTTAATTACCCTTCATACAATCTTGAAGGTAAAGTATACCACCTAATTGGGTCTATTTGAAATTTAATGCTATTTTTCATCATTTAAATTAAATTTTAATTAATGTAATTATTTAATTAATTTAAATTTTAGAATTCCTTTTTAAGTAGTTTTTTGAAGTATTTGTCATTAATACAATGTTCTTGTACGTATTTATTAAAATATTTTTAAAAGTTTTCATGTGCAATATTTAATAAAGGATTTTAAATTAAAACTAATTAATTCTTTTACAAATTTTATTGTTATGTATGAATCGGTTGTAGTTAATCTCCGTGTCAGAGAAAATAATGAAAATATTCAAAGATCCTTCTTCTGAAGAGGTTTTTAAAAGGATTATTTTTCGAACTTAATACAGTCTTTAAGCTATTCTGAAATCAAGATCCTGCCTAAAGTTGTTCGGGGATAAAGATTATTATTATTTATAAAAAATTATTACTGAAAAAAAGATAAAATTGAATCCAAATCTCAATGGCTTTTGTTGTAATATTAGTAAGAAAATTTAGTTATCGTAAGAAAATTAAATATCGTATATAAATAAAGTAAATTCTCCATTTGGTTACTTACTTTTAGAAATGAAACTATTTCTTTGATTTGCGAGGTATATTTTCGAATTATGTTTATTGTATGTTGTGTTCAGTATATTGAAAATTTTCAACTGTCCGATTCTTCGACAATTTTAAAATATAAATAACAACTTTAAAATTAAATTAATATATTTTAATCAATAAATATGTCATAATATTTTATTCAAAATGTTTTTAGTCTATTTGAAAGTGATTTAAAATATTTTAATAGTATATTATAAAGTAAAGATTTATTTGATCAAAAAATATATTTAAAATGAATTAAAATTACTTTTGAAAATAATTCAAAATTATTTTAGTAAAGAATTATAATTTAAATTTGTTCGACTAATAAGAGATTTAGAAATAGAATTAAAAAGCATCAATCAAGAACAATGTCTAGCTACGAAGGTTTTGTGGAGAACTGCCCTGGAGGCAATCTGAGCTGTGATGTCGATAAATGTATTTGGAATCATTAGTCCAATTGATATAAAGTCATGAAACAATGTTTCAATAAAAGGAAAGAATAAGCTAAAAGTTAAGGTTCCCTAACAACCATATATTGATATTGTGGTGTCGTCAATTCTCACCGTGTTCGGTAATGTCGAAATCCAATTATTTCATGCCTCGTGACATCACTAGAGTTCATATTCCGGTGATTTCATATGCCATGACATCACCGGAATATGAATTACATGAACTGACCCCAGTGCATATTGCACAATATTGCCTCAGTATAAAGGGGACAGCTATACAATTTTGGTCGGTTAATTCCATACCCCAATCCACTGTAATTAATACATTTTATTAATCGTTTCGCGTTCTTTATAGATAGATTTATAGATAATTTATTATTGAAATTATATTTATACAAAATAAATGATATTTAGGGATACAAGTTAGGATTTGAATTTTACTATTAAACTTTGTAAATACTTAGGCTGCCCCAAAAGTTCTCAGGTGGCCTTTAAAAACACACTAATATTTTAATATTTTTAGAAGCTACAAATAGAAAGATGTGGCGAAGGCTTGTTTATAATTGGGTGCACCCACGGCCCAACGGCTAAGGTCAAAAGAAGAAGAAGAATATTTTACCAAATTTAATCAAATTTGGACTGAATATTATTTAGACTGTCATAAATACTGTTAAAATTTCAAAGCATAAAATTTGAAACTTACCAAAAAAATAATATTATTAACCAACAAATAAATTAGATGCAGCGAATTTAAAAATTTATTTAAACAAAATATTTTAAAAATTTCTTAAGCAACAACATATTCACCATTGTTGTCAATAACTAACTGACAATAGTTTATCTAGTTGATTTCTTAATGTTTAAAAAAAAAAAAAAGTTTTTTTTAGTTTAAACATTATAAAAAAAAAAAAAGTTTATCTAGTTGATTTCTTAATGTTTCTGTTGATAAAGAATTAAAAAAGAATTTACAAGCTTCAATTTCTTCATGTGATTTGAAAACATGATTTTAAAAACTTTTCTTCATTTTTGAATCTGTCACACAGATTAAAATCTGGACTATAGGGCGATTGATTAATTTTTTCAATTTTTCTTCTTTCAAAAAAGAGTTGTTTCTTTGCTAGAATGAGGTCTTACATTATCATGCCACCACTTAATTTCCTTTAACTTGATGCTGTTAGATCTAAGTTTTCGCCATTTTTCACTGGTATCATGAACACCTCACACATACATGTTTACACAATAACATTTTGAGAAATTAAAAGTTATTGTAAAAGAGCTAACTGAAAACGTGTTTCAATGAACTCCTTTAACGTAAAAAAATAAAGATAAATATGTATAAAACTTATAATTTTACAGAATATAAATAAACATACAGTAGCGCTCAAAAATAACCGGACGAAGTGAAAATTGGCTATATCTCTTGAATGGTATTAAATATATTAATGAGATTTTGCCAAAATGTGTAGCTTAACAGTTTGATATCTTTCA
>MQRK01232442.1:38503-53362 GCA_001938485.1 Girardia tigrina | reverse complement strand
GTGAATTGATTATTAATTAGTGACCTGAAGATGACGGTAGATCCGTCGAAATATATTGTCCATAAATATATTTTTAAATTCAAATTAAATTACTTTTTACATTATTTTAAGAAGAGATTTTCTTATTGAAAGAGAAACTCTTAAAAAGAGGACGAATGTTAAGGATAAATAATTACTGCAAAATCTCTCAAAAATAAATACTGAAAAAAATACTTAAACGATTTAGAGGAAATAATTATGTTTTGTATTAAGCAAAGTTATTGTAAAAAATCTGGGCGATTAAAACAGATAATCATGAAACTTCCTTTGTAAGCAGTTAAAAACATTAATTAATAATCTTTAATAACCAACTAACAGAAAGGAGACCAAAATTTTAATCATATGAAAAGTGAGTTAGGGGAAAGGATAAGACAACTATCTGTTATTTAATCTTTACGAATCACTTGTTGAAGGATTTTGGCTGAATATAGGTACGAATAGGAAGATTAGTTATTACTGAAATTTGTCTTGATGATTGTTCTTTGAAGGGTCAATCACAGAAATACTCTTTAGACTACATAGACCTTCTTTGTTCCAATTAATACACTCTTGACCAAAAATAAATATCTCCTCGTGAAGTTATAGGGATGATTCCAATTAAATAACGTTTTGTTGTCGCTACTCAAAATCAGAAATATCACGGATTCTGATTCTTATTACTTTTTAATATAATCTTCTTTTACTCTAACTTAAGATACTTAAAATCATGAGAATATTAAACATTTTAAGTTTGGCAATGTTTTCCATGTTTTTTTAAAACGTCAAATAATCTCTCAATCTTTGACAGTCTTTAAAAGTTTTGAACACAAGAATAGGCGCAAGCGAACACACTACCCATATATACAACGATTCGCCCTATTGAGAACACCAATTTGACTTTTCTTATTTTATTAACATAACAAGTTTGATTGTTCTTAAGATAATCTTTGTCGAAACTTTCGTATGATTGCATTCTAACTAATTGATTAATGACTTTAATCTTATTATTTTTTAGCAAATGGTAATATAAATAATTTGTTAAAATATTTACTCAAAACTTATTGGATAAAAATTAAAATGATTATTAATTATTTAAAAAATATTACTTCGATTAATTTATTAAAAAAATGTAAATAAAATTAATTAACTTATTTAAAATTTTACAATAATTTTAAATTAAAAATAAATTTAAGCATTACATATTTTAGATAATAACAATTAAAATATTAATCATTTATCTGGGCAGGAGAGACACAATTCCAAATCAACGTACACAGTCAAACACAAAACATCAAACATTCCAAATATTCCTCACATGCCGTATATCGAAAAACTGAATATACACAATGGACGCCCGACTCACACACATCCAAAACACATATGCAAAAACTATGACGGCTCGAACAACCCACAAAACAAACAAAAAAGTCTACGCATTGTATGGTCACCACAGTTATCTTTACATGAGGACTTGAGTGTAATGTTCAAAAAAAAACAGAATAGAATGTTGCAAATAGTTTTAAGTAACCCTTTTTTATTTGTTTTCGGAACTTAATCACGATTACAATCCTTGAACAATGATGAGATTTAAACTACCCATGAAAACTTTAAGTAATGAATCTTGTCTAATGTCTGTCTAGTGCTTCCCATGAAACAATCTCATTATATATTTTCTTTCTTGGGGGAAATAATGTTTCCATTTATTACCCTAGTTAGCTCACCTATCTGAAGTAGATCCAACTAGTACTAAATGGAATTTGCTTGACGTGTAGCTGCAAAAAAATAAAATATAAACGTATTTTAGTTTCAAGGTATTGTCATGTACAAGGGTACTCAGAGGGGTGTCTCAGGTTTGAAGACTAGCTTCTCTTTTAGAACTTTGATCCTCATGGTAAAATAAGTTCAATAATACTTT
The DNA here is from genome assembly GCA_001938485.1 of Girardia tigrina. Taxonomy (NCBI): domain Eukaryota; kingdom Metazoa; phylum Platyhelminthes; order Tricladida; family Dugesiidae; genus Girardia; species Girardia tigrina. The sequence continues at coordinate 51,429 of MQRK01232442.1, read as the reverse complement.
AATAAGGGTCCACCAAGCATTTTTAATTCATACAAGACACTAGAAAAAATTTTTATTAACTATATTTTAATATTATATTTTATACTTTTTTAGGTAAAGTACTAAGATTTTATAAACTTCTAGGAACCCAATAATTAAATATATAAAATTCAATAATAAAATAATAATTAATTCTCTTACGAGAGCCATGTTAATCATATTTGAATCCCTTTCAGGATACGGAGTATTTGCAGCCAAGGCCACGCAATTTGCGAAAATTGTCAGTAAGATCAGATATTCGAATGGTCTATCAAATATTTATCAATATCAAAGCAAATTATCTTTCCTCTTACTTCCACTCTACGATTCCTATACAAAATTTTCGGATTGGATTTCGTAGAGTCAAACAAAATAACGCTCTCTGTGGTCTTGGATTACCGGATTGTGATCGAGCAGGGGTCCGTTTTCGTCCACTACTCGCAATTTGGGCTGAAAGAGTAAGAGCTGCTAAATTCAATGGTCTACCCTGTTGTTGTGCTGCCGCTGCAGCTACCCCAAGAATTCCACCTAAACCACCACCACCCAAACCACTACCAAGACCCCCAAAACCGGAATAAATAGCAGAAGGATTTGATGAAGGAGTTTTTGGAGACAGTTTTTTATCAACCGGTGATTTATCAGCATTATTAGGACTGATCGATTTAGTATCATCCATTTTCGAGACATTATTATTATTGACATCGTAGCTACACTCATTCGACTCGTTTTGCTCACAGGAAATTTGAAATTGAGGTATCTCATCAATGTGAATTTTCGTCTGTTGACTCACCAAAGGCCGTTTGGGATTAGTGTCTCCGAAATCTCCATCACCGTCTGAAAAATCCTGTCCCCCATGCTCATTATCATAATAATTCCCATCGTCCTCTTCCTCTTCCTCGTCTTCGTACTGACCTGGAGAAGAATAATTGATCTGAGTGTTTCTGTCTGAGTGTTTTCTGTTTTCATATCGATAATCGGATTCCACGTAATCGTTCTCGACACATTTGTATTCGACATTCCTGCCGTAGGAATCGTAATAAGGTCTCTTCGTAGTGATCGAAGCACGATATTGTGGCATCGGTGCTGAGTATTGAGAAGGGTGGCAGTGGTCTATGCCCACTCGGCCACCGGTCATGGAACTTGAATAAATCCTCTCATTTATCATCACCTCATCGATACATCCATCTGATTCAGAAAAAAATCCCTAATGATCTCAAATTAATGAAAACTGTGCTTTTTGTTTCTTTGAAATAATCGATATTAATTTGCCTTCAATAATAAATATAAGTACTAGGCAACTTGAGAGGTGGCTTTTTACCTTTGTATGACAATTGTTAGTCTGTTCTTTCTGTAGCTCGCCAGAGGAATAGGGAAGAATTCCTTCTCTCCCAGTTTGTGTTTGAACTTATTTTTTAATTAACCTCAATTTTCCTGTTCCTTCTCTTCTGGAATTGTGATTGGTGGAAATTCACTTGCTCATATATTCGGGGGTCCCCCTTGTTTATGTGTTTTAATTTTTAGAGGGAAATTTTCATGCTGGGAATCACGATGAATAATGAATAAATATATTATCATAAGGCATTTGAGTTATGTATAATTCACACACACACATTCCCATACGCATACATACACTCAGCTATATAGTTATATACATTTATATACAAATTTATCTATACATATACGGAAGGACCACGTTTTCCAAAATATATTCATTCGACCAATTGGGCATCTCGAAAATGTTTACTTTTGATAAGAAGTCCGGATAATCTGGAGTAAATTAATCATTTACATCTGCAATGAGTCGTCCATATGAGACATTTCCGTGGATAAAAATATGTTTATCTCCACCTAAAAGGTACCCCGTCATAATTTGATAAAAAAGGTAAAAGGGCATAATAAATTCAAATACTTTTATTAAAACATATATTAAATTATATTATATTGTAATATATTATATCATATTATATTACATTATATGATATTGTATCATATTATTTTATATTATATTATATTATATTTTAATAAATTAAAATGTATTATATTTTTAGAAGTATGCAAAATTTCGTACCGTTTTTATACAACTTTTTATATTAAAAAGCACATAAAACAGCTATTATACTTATTCAATGTAGTCTCTTTTTGTAACAATGAACTTCTGGTAGGTCATGAATGGGACTTTTGGTGCCAAAATACAAAGCGATAGAATCTTGGAAGTCTTCTATTTTTTTGAAGCTCTGTTCTCTGATAGAGATCTTCTGTCCTAGCAACAGGTGGTAATCGTATGGCGCCTTATATTGGCTATAAGCTGGGTACCACAGCACTTCACAACCGAGCTCCACGTTGCCACATGCAGCCGGGCTTCTTAGTGACACAAATTGGTTTTTCTTATCCCCTTGCCATTATATGGTGTCAATCGTTTAATTTTTGTGTTAAATTATCACAGTTGAGCTGCTTACTGCTCTGCGTTCACCGTCTGTCCTTCTAGAAGCAGTTCATAATACCAAATCCCCTTGATATCCTACCAAACACACAGCAACAATTTATTTCTATGAAATACAGGTTTTGGAGTTGAAACAGGTTGAAAATCGGAAATAAGCCAATGTTTCTCGGACACTTACCTCATGTTATTATCTGGTAGAGGAAACTCTTTTTTCATTTGTCAAGCATCAATTGATGTAAGGTGATATTTCATGTTCTACTCAGTAAGCTTGTGAGGAACCCCTTTTCCAGTTTTCGGATTGATCCGACCTCTTTCAAGTACCAAGATATGGTTGTTTGGTCTACTTCAATGTGCTGTGCAAGTTCTTATTGCGTCTGCGTTGGATCTTCATCAAACAAGCACTCTAGAGTGTCAATGTGGCTTTATTTATCTCTAGACTCATCGCTCAGGTGGAAACTGTCACCATTGAATCTTCCAAATTACCTCCGGTACGTCCTCTAATTTCCATAAACGGCACAAATCTTTAAAGCTTCTTCAGATCTATTTTTTTCCTTCGTGGAATTTTAAAAGCATTATATGTCGGTTGGGAATGCAATAGAAATTCATCTCAAAATAAACTCAATTAAAATGTGTGGATTGAAAAAGTTCTATAAAATAAAAACAATTTAAAACTAATTGAAAAGTAAATCAATATCTTAAAATTAATAATTTGATTATAAAATATTAGGTATATCAAAATTAAATTTTATATAATATGATATTATTTTATATATTATATTATATTATATTATTTTACCGTGTTCTCCCTATTACAAGCCATGGCTTGTATTAAATATTTGACAAAAAAGCACTGGTGGCTTGTAATGAGTTTGTGGCATGTATTATTTTTTATTAAAAATTTATTTTTCAAAAATTAATAAAAGATAAAAAATTAACAAAATTTAAATAAAATTTTGTATATCAGAAAGCATAAGAAATATAATATCTTATAACTTCAACAAATAAGTCTAACCATAAATAATTAAATTTATTCTAAAACAACAGTTTAATCATGCAAGTCCACATCCTTGACAAATCTCCAATTCACTGCCTGGTTCTGTTGTTTTTTTCCAAAGCATTTTTAATTTTCTTATCATAAATTTGATATTTATAAATTAGTTTCCGAAAAGCTTTGACCAGGTATTAAATATGACGTAAGAAGACCGTTTCGTATTATCTCGGGGCTGATCATGGTCCATGCTTTAGTAATCCATCCTGTAACTTCATCGATTGTAGGTTTAGTTAGAGTTCCTCGGGCCTTTTTTACCATTCTATATTCAATTTAGTTGTTAATTTCTTCTCTTAAATAATCTTTGAATGGCTTATTTATCCACTCAACCATTATAGGAAGGAGGACTTTTCTCCCACCATCCTCGATTTTAGATGTTCTTCCTTGCATTGCTGAATCTCTAAATTTAATTTCATTGGCCTTCCAACGTTTTATCATTCGTAAATCAAGCATTGTCCACTACAAAACTCAGCCATCGATTGGTTAGAAGAATGAAGTTCTTCTAGAATTATAAGTTTTAACTCAACAGTAAAGTTTTCTCTCTGGACTGGGTGAGTTATGTTTCGATTTTTGAAAAACAACAATATTAAATCAATATTTTACGAAGAGTGATACATTTTATTTAAAATAAACACGATATTTTGCAAAAAAATTAGTTATCATTACTTTTTTTTCAAAATTTTTCACCACTTCAAAAAAATTTTAAAATTCATGTAAAGAAGTAAAGAAGCGTGCTTTTTAATACTTTGACCTTTTACAAAAAAATTTCTGGTGGCTTGTATTAAATTTTTTACAAAAGGGAAGAAAAAAGCATGAGTGGCTTGTAATAAGGAGAACACGGCATATTATATTATATTATATTATTTTTTGTTAGAGAATACTCCGAATTTCCCTGTTTCATGTCAAGTTGAGTTTTCCTTTTCATTTAAAAATTCTTTAGAAGAAAATTAATTCCTCAATCTAATGACGGTTGGTAAGGAGTAATGAAAATATTATCATAAATCTCGTTTCACAGAGAAATATTCCTCAAAGAAAATTCTCATTTCGTATCCGAAAATGGGAAAAATGAGAAAATATATTTCCACCAAAATTTCTGATAATAAATTTAATTTAAATATTAATTAAATAAATTTTTAATTTATTACAATATTTTCTAAAACAGAGTTTGTCAGATGAATGAATTATTATTTTCCGTTTCATTAAAACAAGAAATGTTCTTTATTCTCTCGAAAATATCGAACGTTTTAATATTTTGGTTTTTCTGGAAAGATTATTAATAATATATTAGGAATTATAAATAAAAATTTCGTCAACATTTTCTCTTATAAGATCGATTCAAAATTTGTCAAACTCWAAATRAATGCAAACATTACAGAAGATTTTAAATATTTTTTAATATTAATAATTTGGACGTTTAATTAGGAGGAGCATCGCTACTTGGCCACTTATTGCTGGGGTGGCTAGAACACATTCTGGAGTAGATAGAACTAGGACAGAAAAGAGCCCACAAAAGGAATTAAATGGATATACGTATATTTAAGGGCCAAAAAATAACATGTGGAACTTCTTCCTTCCGAACAAATTATATAGTTAAGTCTCATCTATCATTAAATAGGAATCATTTGGTTTACAACATAAAAATGGCCTTAATTGGTATATGTCAATATACTTAGGACGGGAGCCCAAAGTGTTCGTAAAGGAAGGAAATATTATTTTGCCTTGAAATAAAATTTTTATTGTGGTTATTTTATTATAGATGTATCTTGCGTAGTTTGATTTAGATTACCATTACAGTTAATATTCACATTTGCGACATAGCGAAATTGGGTGCAAGTAATGATTAGTGCAGTGGAAAATCGATTGTAGGACTTTTCGACCACGGATGTCTCGACCTCGGATATTTCGACCACAGATGTTTCGACCACGGTCTTTTCGACTACAGAAATTTGTAAAAGGAAAAATAGTTGATATTAAATTTATTTTAAAAAAATGTTGATACTTTTAATGAACAAAATAAACACAACGACACAAACTTAACGGAATTATATATTATATAAATGGAAAAATAGTTGATATTAAATTTATATATTATATAATTCCATTAGGTTTGTGTCGATATGTTTATTTTTTTGGGGGGGGGGTGGATCGAAACGACCGTCGTCGAAAAGACCGTGGTCAAAACGGTGCATGGTCGAAATTAATGGGGTCGAAATAACCGTGGTTGAAAAGTCTGACCACCGGTAAATCACAGCGTTATAAAATTTCTGATATTATGTTACGTTCCAATAAAAATGTATTTCCATGAGGACTCGCCATCACTTAGATTGTATTGAAGCTTGAATTATATTGTTTGAAAATAGGAGACAGTGAGATTTAATGAAGTAAAATTTCAGATAAAATTAGAGAAAATATTGTAAATTTTTACTATGGGAAAACCGTTAACCTAAAAATCTGACAAAGGCTGATACTTGAAATGTCATTGAAGGAATCATACAAACAATCATTCATGAATTCAAAGTGAAAAAAACTGATGTCTAGATTTGTTCCTTACTTTCTTTCAAACGAATGGAGTGTTCTCCGATAAACACGTTTCTTTTCAAATAGAATGCTGAGGCATTTCTATGAAATATCAGACGCTCTGTTAGGGTCTAAGAGCGAGTTAAGTGAGTTGAAATTTCGAAAGGAATCAAGCTCTAAGCAGATGAGATTTGGAACCTCCAAAGAATATGATTACCGGCACTTCCTGTGATACAGTTTATAGTGAATGGGGAGTGCAGTAGTGGTCTGGTAGACTCTAGGTGGTCTCGATCACATGTAAAAAGAAGTAAGGTAGTAGGGTATTCTATCCAAATTGTTTACAAATACTTTGTTTGAAGTACTTATTAGACAAAGTTTGTCTATCATAAAAATATATTCGATGAATTTAAAATAACGTTTAGCATAGGATTTCTGTCTAACATTTCAAACAACGCTGATACCGAAAATTCTGAGAAAAAAAGCGTAAGTTGCACTAAGATGATCGTTGACATAGAAAATTAAATGAACTCCATCAAAAATGTCACTTGAACGCAAAAAAGATGCTAAAGTCTTTGTAAAGAAGAAAATATCCAAGGGAAAGATAAAAACATTACGATTTTAATTTCAAAATGTTAAGTTTGTTGGTCCAGCTCTAGTAAAATGGGAAAAGAGGCATTTATCTGAAAAAAAGATAATTTGAAAAACTTAACATTTTATGTAACAAAATAAAATTGGCTGATGTATTTAAATTTAAGTGATTGTGGACCATCGAGATTCGCATTTTGGAATTAAATTCGAGTTGTAAGTGCGAATTCCATTATTCAATCAATAAATTCAATATTTTTGAACAAGGAGCTTCTTCTAAAATTGATAGTTGATAATTATACTACATTTTATGCAAAGGAGTTATTTGAGCTAGTAGGTTTAATGAAATTGGAGTTTATATATCGCCCAGCAACTGACAAGGCGGTAAAGTTATTGAAGAAACAAACAACCGAACAATTCAGAAAATCGCCGTGCGGTCAAATATCATAGAAGAAGCTTTATGGTGGTGCACTAACATACCAGCAGAAACTGAAGAGCCCCCGAAACGTCACCGGACACTTGATGATATTTAATCACCTTTTTCAATAAATGAGTATAAAATATGAGCCGATTGCACGATTTGTATAAAATAATTAGGTAATTTATTTATGTGGGATAATTTTAATTATTTTTCGTTGTTTAAATGAATAAAGTAAGGGAAGTTTGTATCAATTTACAAAAAATAAAATAATGTGTTCATGACTGTTGTACCACAATTTTTAATTTAAAATAAAGCTGAATTTATGAATCATTTAATTTTGAATTGTGCGAATCGACAAAAGTATCTGACTGTATTAAAGCTCCAATATGTTAAATCGAATCTCTTTATAGAAATAAAAATTCAAATATGTAATTTATCATATTCGATTTATAAATATAAAACAACTATTTGTATCTGACTGAATACGATAAAAACAACAAATCCAGTTGCAWACTTWGTAAAAATGGCATTTCTAAAGGTGTATAGAGAATAGATACTTGTCTTGACATGATGGAACTCATAGCTTTCAGCGACTGGAAACCATTTCAAACATTTATTTCTGTATTCCAACATTATAAAGGAAGAATTCCAATGGCAAGTAAGTACTGTACAGATTTGACATCAGCAGGAAATGCTGCAGGGGGAAACTTTGGTATAATTACACCTAGACGGATACTTTCTCGCAAATTGACACATTATACAAACTCAGAAATCATTTGAAGGAAATCGTTTCAGGTTATGGACGTTATAAACATAACATGTGACTCTTTGACCAGCACGAGAACACCTAGTGTGAAGAATACTACTGATGTATGTCGATCAGAAATGAGGAACACCACGAACAAGCTGTCCATATATATTGATGGTGACAAGCAACCAGATAAAAATACCTTTTGAGCCATTTGCATCTGCAATCCTAAACAAGAAGCACTCTTCTCAAAAAAATTGTCGGAACATATTTTGGGGTTGCTCAGCCTTGATTCTGCTTCCAGTGACTATTACTTGAACATCTGCAGTATTGAAACAGTTACGGCCGATATTGTGTCATTTTAGTTAGCTCTGAGTGGCAGACATCCTTTGTCATCTGCTCCTGCTAAAGCTTAAATTTGTAAATTTATCGTCTCATAGATAAATTAATGAATAAAAACATGAGAGTAAAGACGAATTAAAACCCGATAAATTATCTAATGAAAATTTTAATATTGGATATACGCTAATCGTTCTTTATTCAGAGGTTACAAAAATTTTAATTTGTCTATTTTAAAATCAATTGGTAATGAAAATTTGAATTTAAAAATCTTTTTTAAATCTTACACAATTCAAAGTATGTTCAGCAATAAATCTCATATTTCTTTGAGTTTATGTTCCAATCTGGTTTATCGTGCAATTGGTATAACGCCACGTACATTGGAGAGACATCTCGTCATCTCTGTAAACGGATTCAGGAGCATGGACGATTGGGTAATGGGAGTAATATTGCTGGACATATGAAAGTTTTTTGATCGAAGGTAAAAACAACTAATTTTAAAATATTGTGCAGTAATTTTCAAAAGTATTGGGAAAGAGTTACTTGTGAGGCATTATTGATTAAATCACTTAATCCGTCCATTAATGTCCACGTTGTTCAAAATATTTAATTAGATATTACACAAGATGTTTGCATAATCATCCATTTGCTATATATAAAACAACAAAATTGTTGTTAATTAAACCGGAAGTTGGAGGAAAATCCACTGAAATATATGGTGAAAATAATATTTAGTTTTTTGAATGGAGTTCTTGATTGTAAATAATTTATAATTTTAACTAAAAATAATTTTTTATTTATTTTAAGTAAAATATTTTTAAAATATTATTAATGATATATTAATTTAATTTTAAAGTTGGTTATTTAAATTTTAATTATTGATTAAATAATCCGACGTTTTAAAATATATAAAAATATCAATCTTCTGTCTGGGTGAGAGAAACACAATCTTAAAACAACATACAATAAACACCATTCAAAATTAGTCCTCACAATCCCAAGAAAACCAAACTCTTGACATGACTTAACAGCGTGGGCCTACAGTATGTATTGCTAGAAATTTAGTTCGTTATGGTTATGATACAGGATTTTATGCATATTGGACTCTCCAAAAAAATACTTTTAAAAATATTATAATTTAAGCAAAAAAACATTTTCCATAGTATACCTACATACAAATTATAAATAAATTATTTAATTAAAAAAGAATAGAAATTGGTTGCATGTGTACCGCACCCTGCGACCAAAGGGCGCCGTAACGAAAATGTTAAATACATTATGTTTCCATTCAAAAAATCAATCACGATCGAACAATTACTCCTCTCAAAAATCCAAAATACCAATGTTCCTTCTGGGTGGCAGAAACACATCTCCAAATATTAAATTCAATAAACCAATTTTATTATTCTTATAAGAATAATCCAGCGGTAATTAATGGGTCATGCATTTTTATATAATTAAATTAATTATTTCAATTAAATTAATTTTGATAATTAGTTGATTGAAATGATAATTTATCAAAATGATAACTTAATTTAATTAAATGGATAAATTTATTTGTCGGTCAATCTGTTGTTGAAATAAATTTTATTTTTTATTTTTTTTATATATTTATCATGACAAATATCCGTTTGGTTGATAAGAGCTTTCATCAAATCACGAAGCCGAATAAAATATTTGTTTACCCGGGGATATGATAAATAAATAAATAAATAAAGAACTGAATAAGAAAGATTAAGATCAACCACTGATTTGTCTTGGCGTTCCGAGAAGATTTTGAGCAGTATAAATCCTTTCATGGGTTGTTTGCTAATTAAACAATCATGAGAAATGTTATTTTCAGGTTGCTAATGTGGGTCCCAAATCACTATACCAAAGGGTTTACATGGAATTTATAATAAATTGAAGTCATGGTCGATAGAAAATCATTTAGTTAAAAATAGAAGTTTATACGATTCGTTTCACTGATCATACATAACGAAGAGTAACCCGTGGTCCTTTATCAAAAACCTAGAATGTTTGCTGCTTGATTTGTATAGGAGATGTTGTATTCTATAAGTGAAGACTGTATTAAGGTGCGGATGTTTGGTCCAACGATTAAAGTCAAGGTATACATGCAAACTAAAGTGGCAAAAGGATTATGACATTGTTTAACAAATTTCAATTTGCCATCGGATTCTTTTATGAAATCATTTTTCCTACTAAATCATACATGCTAATAACGAATCCACTAATATAGTCTAACTTCTGATTACCCTTTGATGCTTTATACGCTGAATCCTAATTGACAGCTATATTTATTGCGATACGTTCTGCTGGAATATATGGAAGAAGAACTTAAGATAGAATAATCTATAGATTGTTTTCATTCGATTTGAAAACGAACATTACAAAGCTGAAAAAGACTTTACGTGTCTCGTCATGTGTAAGAACGCCTTCTTTTCTTCACAAGTAAAAAAAAGTAGAAAGAACATGTATAGAAAGCTAGCTGCTTTGACAACGCAACTCGAATTGCCTCCACGACAATTCTCCGCAAAACTTTCTTAGTTAAGTATCGTTCTTGATTGATAAATTAAAATTTTAACATCTTGTAGACTTCTTTCATTTAAAATATCAATCTTCCATCTGGGTTGGAGAAACACAATCATAAAAACAACATACAATAAACACCATTCAAAAATTTTCCTACAAATATAATGTTATATAAATATCAATACGTGGAAATTTTAATTTCAATTTTAGAACCTCACAATTTTCAGATTTACAATTTCTCATTTTTTTTGAATTTTAATAATTTTAAAAATTTTATAAATTTGCTTTCACAATTTTAAAATTTTACAATTTTAAATTATAACGTTTAATAAATTTTGGTGAGTGCAAAATCCTAATTGATAATAATAATAATAACAATAATAATAATAATAATAATAATAATAATAATAATAATAATAATAATAATAATAATTGTTCCATCAAATCCCCATGTTACCCCAAAGAGTGGATGGTGGTAATAGAAGTGCTCTAAAGAACCAGGAGCTTTACTGGCCCGTTTTGATATTCGAGGATTCAAAAGTTTATTTTTTGTTTTTTTTAATTTTAATTTAGGTAAATTTATCTTCATTTTTATTTTTATTTAAGAATTTCAATTTATTTATTTTAATTTTATCACTTAAATAATATATCAAATATATAAAAAAGGCTAATCAAAGCAATAAAGGATCAGAGATAAATTTCAGTGAGTATTATTAAATGATATAAATCATATATGTTCTCGATTTGAATTTGAGTCGGAAGAAGGAATATAAATAAATATAATTCGAATGTAATAAAATAAATTTAAATTCCAAACAATAAAAATGAAAAAATTACCATAATCATAATAATAATTTTATCAAAATAAATAAATTATATAAAATCTTCTCATTCTTTTCTACTATCAACTGTCAGTAATTCAACGAGTAATATTTTATGATATTTATTTCTGATTAATATTTAATTAACAGTAATAATACAAATTGAGACCAAATACCATAAATAATGTATAACTCCCATTTTAAATAAATCTTTGTTTAGGAATAACTTCTAAAAGTATTATAACTAAATTTAGTCAATTAATAAAAGTCAATTAATATGTTCAAAAAAAATATATAATATGAAATATTAGAAATTTTAAAAAAATAATTTTATTAGAATGCATTAATGAAAATTACACCACAAATTACATATGTTCAAAAAGACTTCCTTGCACTACAGGACGGTTTCTTAACTGTGGAATCCAAGAGTTATTATAAGCTCGAAGTGTAGTCAGTATTTTTTTTCGAGCATGATTCCTTTCAGTTCATCAGTTGTGTTTATATTGTAACGATTTTCATGTGTCTCTCTTAGTAAGGGTCAATGTAAGAGCATAAATCACTTATATATCCTGATTTATATAAAATATACATATATCTATTTATATAGTCACGTATCTCCTCCTCTTCACTGCAATCAAGTCAAGATACCGATAATTATGGCAACCAAAATTTTGACTTAAAAAATTTTAAAAATTGACCTAAAAAATGGACTTTATTGGCCTATAAAATTTGTAAATTTTACCTTTATAATTAACTTTAACAATTTAGAAAAGTCAATTTTTGATAATTTTTAAATAAAATTAGCTTTATTTGTTTAAATTTTTTTACAAATTAATTTTTTTTTACTAAATTTTCGATTACACTTATATAACATAGAAAAGTGAACAGTTTATAGCATAAAAGAATTGTATTGCGGAAAAATATATTTCTCAATATTTAAATCAAGAAAAATTCGATTTTTTGAAAAGTGAATTGAGAATCGAAAAACTTCACTCTATGGCTGAATATGTTTGTGGACAATTAAGCAACCTTTCATACACCACTTGGGATAGATTGTCATTTTTCATTTCTCTGATTGGTTGAATGTCATTCATACTGAATCTAGTCTTTATTGGCCAACCCTTGAAATAAATACTTTCGATTTTATTCAGTACCTTTGCAATTGAAAACTTGTCTCCTTCCATTTCGATTGCCAAATTGCATAGAAATTTGTACTCAGAAGTTATTGTCACAAAAGATTTTTCAAGGTTGGAAGATTTAAAAACCTTTTTTGCAGAGCCACAAGAATTTCTTCATAATTAATGCTTTCGAAATTTTCTTTGACAGTTGGTAATTTCTGCGTATTAAGAACACCAACATGGCTTTTCAAACTTTTATTTTCATTACAATCAGAATTGTCTTTTGGACAACTCTCAGCAAAACTCTCGTCATTCGACATCGTTCTAAATTGATAATTT
>MQRK01232442.1:22582-38453 GCA_001938485.1 Girardia tigrina | reverse complement strand
TGTTTGTTAATAAACAATTATTCGAACAAATTTTTCATTATTTTCTGATTTTATTTTTAAAATTCAATTTTGTAGTTTTAGTATTAATTTTTATTTACATATTAATTTTATTTAAAATTTATTTTATGTAAAGAAAGAATATTTAATTAATTCAAAACTTAGTTAAAACTATTTAGTTTATTTAAATTTTAATATGAAGATTTGAAAAGATTTAATATTTTTAATATTTTTAAATATCTTATGTTGTACTTTAAAATATAAATTATATAAATTATACTCGAATAATTATTTATCATGAACATCTAAAATATCAATTTTCCATCTGGGTGGGAGAAACACATTTCCAAATACTAAACTCAACATACAAAATTCAACAAACCAATTTGAACATACCAAATTTAAAATATTCCTCACACTGCGCATAATAAAAAGCTGCAGTAATCCATGAGCCCCAGTGATTCAGAACTGGTGCTGGTGAACTCCTATTTAAAAAAGCTTTCTTCACTTGTGTTTTTTGACTGTTGCTGAATTTATTGAAGAAATCAAATTATCAACACCATTAAACTTATTGCAAACTATTTGTGCATCATTGTGCATTATTAGCAACATCAATACGATTTTTCGAACATTTATTGATATCACAAGAAGAATTGTCATTACAACAATTATTCAAACTACTTTCGCTATTTGGCATTGAAGAAAATTAATATCATATTATTTAATTATCAAAATCTAATTAGTTAAAATTAAATCTATACATTTTTAATTAAATTTAAAATTTTAAAATACATTAAAAAATTAAATATAATATTTAAAAATTGAAAAATTACATTTGAAAAATATTTTAACTTTAAAATTAAATTTATTTTCAATTAGGAGGAATCAAAGAAAATACCAATCAGTCATCTGAATGGAAGAGACACAATCCGAATCAACATACAACATGCAAAATATAAAACAACAAACAATTCAAACATTGTGAAACATATGTAACAGGGAAAAGCTGTGATATAATAATTTTAATAAATTTCCACTGGAAACCATAAATTTTGCAGCATCACTAAGCAAAAGACAAACAGTTTTTATATCAAGAGCAAAGTCTTTTCTTTTAAACTATTTTTAGATTTCTATTGATCATTAATGGATCTCCTTCAAAACGTACAATAAAATTTTGGAATTAATGTTTCTTAATGTTCCAAAAAAGTTAGGTGAGGAACTTTGAATTCTCCGTTATTTCATCAATAAGGTTCTTTTCCTCAACTAGTAAATCAAAAAAAATTTCATAACTATTATTCATGCCGGCAGAACTCTATTGGCCCAACAGAATTTTTTTTATCTTTTGTCGAAGGGAAAATTACTATTAATTAATAAATTAATTATGTTATTAGTAACTATTTAAATCTTTTGTAGCAAGGAAAATTTCATACCAACAATTTTTACAACTCCATTTTGCAATTAAATAGTTACTATTAGCACAATAAATTTATTGTAAAGCATGGAAGGAAATATACCAAAACATTTCTATTTAATACAGTTTAAACATTTGTGGATAATCGTAAAATGTTTTTTTGCAAAAACAATTTTGTTTGATTTACGAGTTTAATCAAATTTTCACATAATCATTTATTGTCATCGAGAATGAGTGAGTGCATAAAGTTTGGAGACAATTGATTGAGTAAAAGGCCTTCAAAAATAGGTTTCGAAATTCCAGGGATGCATATATACCTATATAGGAAGTAAGCTAATATAAATAATGGAAAAAGGATCATAACCTACCTTTAAAAGTCAGATAATTATCTTCGTTTTCCTATAAATTTAACAATAAGATTAAATCATACGTCTAAAAGAGGATAGTAAAATTGCATTAATAAATTTATTTAAATCTTCTGGATTTCTAGTGACCACCCATTAAAATAAATTTTATTTTTGAACCTCTGGAAGAGGAAGGGTAGTGGTTTATTCAATGTTATAATCACAATGTTATACACCTAACAGGGCTTACTGTAATTTATTTCTATAAAATTGTAATATTTTTGTTTAAATTTTTAATTGAGTGGCGGAAATTCAAGCTCATGTTTCGTTTTTTAGCTCTTTGTATAACCATTTTAGATAACATTTTTGGGTGAAGAATCGCGTACCTACCGCATGTAGTAAGAATATTTTTTAAATGTAACCTCAATGTTGGTTTTTTATTTTAAAAAGTATAATTTCGATGTAATTGTGAGGAATATTTTAAATTTGCTATGTTGAGTTTAGTCATTGCTTTTGGAAATGTGTTTCTCCCACCAAGATGGAAAATTGATATTTTAGATGTTCACGATAGATAATTATTCGAGTATAATTTATATTTTACATTACAGCATAAGATATGTAAAAACGTTTAAAATTTTAAAATAATGTAAATAACTTTTAATTTATTTTTAAACTAATTAAATAAATGTTTTTCTTTGAATAAAATCATTTTTAAAATGGAATTAATATTTAGATAAAATTATTTCCAAAATTATAAAATTAGAATTTTTAAAACTAAAATCTAAAATCATTTAAAATGAAAATGTGTTCGAATAATTGTTTATTGCCAAAATATTAACAAAAATTTATCGATTTAGCGAGTTGTCAAATTATGAAAGCTTGGGGGAGAATAGTCCCAGAGACAATTTAAATTGTGATAAAAATAAATGTGTGACAACCCATATTGGTGTTCTTAATAATAATTATACTATTTTCAACAATTGTTTTACCTTTCTCTAAAAAACATTGAAGAATACATCTATATCTCTCGGGAAACATTTTAAAATTTAATAAAAGCGTTCTCGAAACATATGATCAGTAAAGGACCGGATAGATAGGACTGGGAGTCCCTTCCTTGACCCATTACATTTAGTATCAGTCAAATCGAACAAAATCTTTAAGGATAGTTCTGGTGAACATTTGAAAAGTCGAAAAAACATACCCAAAAATTCTTGATATTAAAAGACTAAATTTTATTGTTTTCAGGAAATCATTTATTAATTGACATACAAACAAATAATATTTTATTAATTAAATGTTATTTATTTTAAAACATTTAACTGTTAATATTTTTTCCTAAATTGTTGTGCTCAATTCTCAACGGAAACGGACTCGTGCCAGAAGATATTCAGTTTTTTCAAAGCATTCGTAATGGTCGCAAGTTCTCCCTTGATGCTGTCGATGACGTTGGTCAAGGAATCCGTGGAATCCAGGATCTCGATGGATTGCGTATACGGATTGTAATGGACGTCAAACGGTTTCTTTATGGTTTTGGCGAATTCTCTGAAAATTGTCCTTATCAATAATCTGACAAAAATATAATATTATATAAATATTAACTTGAACTATTAAATGAAATCAAATCTTCATATTATACCCTTAATTATCTATAGAAATACCTTTATTGTACTTTTATGTTTCTTAGAAAAACTCTTAAACTTTATACATAACGTATAACTTTATTATCAAAACTTTGTTTAACTTCTCAAACATTTCCAAAAGAGAGGGACTATAAACACATCACAAAAGTAATGATCCTTCCAGAAAATGTAAGACCCAATATATGGGTAATAAACATTGCGTCCATGCCGTACAAATATGACTCACTAGCACATGTTCTGACGGAGGTTCCATGCTGCACCCCCTTGAAAAAACCTAAATTTTAATGTGATACTTTTATTTATTGCAGAAAAAATTAAAATGGAATAAAACAATCCATGTTGGTATCGAATGTGCCAAAACATCCTGCCGAAGCTTTTCGTTGATCTTTACGTATTTGTTACGGCACAAATCACATTATATTTTATATGTATAAAATGACCCCGTGTCAAATTTTAAAATATGAAAATAACCCTAATAAAAATATTCAATGAATACAATATGCAGAATTGTTAGAGGCTGCAGACGAGCTACGACAGGTGTTGTAATAAAATCGGCTAAATTAAAGCACTTAAAGCTGGTCATTCACTCCGCCCTGAATTATCAATTATTGGCACTGTGTAGTACAGGGTCACAAAGGTTCTTGATTCATTTTTGAGTCCCGTGATCTCTAATAAATTTGAGACTTTTAAACTGCAGAGGTACTTGACTAAAAAGTACTTCTAAGATATTTATCGTTCTGAAAGTCTAGAAAAACAAACTTTGAAGGATAGCAAACAGACATTTGGTATGTATCAAAATAGTTTTCGGCTCAAAGGTCTTAACTTAGAAAAAAGAACAACTGTTTTTAGATATATTACGCTGCATACGCCTAATTAATGATAAAAATGATGATGCATTCGAGTCAATACTTTGCAAGGAAAATGAGACCCAAAATCCATTAAGTAAGTATATATGCCTAGAACACCTTTTGCTATGTTCTATTTTTACTTTTGTAACCTTTACTGTTATGTGGAATACTTTTTTTAAAATACATTATGTTAATTTTAAAAACTTTATCTTTCCTTTTTAACTTTTATTTACAACTTCAATCTATAATTTAAAAAAGACAAACCTCATTTTGTCTTTGGCATCGTCAAATGAAGGTGTATAAAAGTAAGAGTTTTGGAAGGTCGTCACCAAACATTCTTGTTCCATCACAACTTTTGGATCAAACTTTTGAATAGTTGATTCATTACTGAGCGCATGCTAGAAGCAAATATGTTACGAAAAAGCACTTCAGTTAGAAATTCGACTTGCTTTTAGTTCTCCAATTGATGATAAAAGTCCGGCGCCGTAAGCTCGTAATTCTCCATTTTGGTGGCACAATCCGAATTCGATTGTGAAAAAGTAGCACTATAAATATAAATTATCAGGCATTTAACACTCTCAGGTAAACGCTCTATTGAAACAAATATTTTTATAATAATCTTAACATACCGTGGCTAGCTTTTGGACTTCTTCCTCAGATGCTCCGAGAGATGCCAGACCAATTTCTTGAGAAAACTGAGCAAAACTTGGATCAGCTAGAAGAGGCACATGTCCCATTAACTCATGACAACAGTCACTAAATTCAAATGAGCCTTATTAAAAGCATTCGTATTCAAATATTTACGGTTCAGGTGTATAAAACGGATCCGACGGATGACGGATATACTGTGTACAGTGAAACACTCTAAAAGCTAGTCCTGCTAGAAAGTCTCTTGAACTTAAGTATCCAGCCACTGGTCGTAACATGAATCCAGATCGATCTTAATTTGATTAAAGAAAAGTTAGCTAAATACAACTAATTACTTTTTAAAAATTGTGATACATCTTCCAGTTGCGGAACATTGTCCTCCCTAAAAAGAACGATGAAAATCATCAGCATAGAGAGATCCATACCTGTAGCCACAGTATTTTTGTAGTAACGGTAAGTTCTCTAAGAATTCTCGACAAGCATGTGTGGGATATAGTTTTGTTAATTCTCGGTAAACATTTCCCCTTTAGGAACATGAAATGAGTTATGCTTATAACGATGTTAAATATCTTTTACCAGGTTTCGATCTCGTCCTTTGTATATTCAATTTTAGGAATTGGATTGCCACTGAAAAGTAAGTCCAAAGTAAAACAAAAGACATTATTATAATTAAAATCAAAAACGGCATCGGTATTATCAAAATCTATTTAATTTTTTTGCGATATATTTCAGTGCGATTTCCGTCAATTTTAGTCATAATTCTCAATGGAGACCGAAAAGAGACCTGGATAAAAGAGACCACGGCAAAAAGAGACCACATAAACTTATAAAAGTGAAGTATATCTTAGAAAACTAATTAAATTCAAGTAAAATTTTAGAAAAATTATTAAATTCTAGAAAATTTTAGTAAAATTCAAATAAAATATATAAAAATGAAAACTACTAGTAAATTATAGAAAAACTATTAAATTCAAGTAAATTTTAGAAAAATTAAAAAATTCTAATAAATTTTAGAAAAATTATTAAATTCGTGCAAAAAAATCAATTAATGTGCTTATGGACATTTATTAATATAGTTTATTTAAAATATTTACTAATTACTGAAATGCCTCAATAACTCTGATTTTTCAAAAATTTAATAGAATTTTTTTATTTTCTAAAATTTACTTAAATTTAATTATTTTTTTTAAATTTTACTTGAATTTTTTAAGTTTTCTAAATTTTATTTGAATTTTTCTAAAATTTACTTGAATTTAATAGTTTTTCTAAAATTTACTAGTAGTTTTCATTTCTATAAATTTTTTTTTGAATTTTACTAATTGCGGTCTCTTTTTCCTTGGTCTCTTTTTCCGTAGTCTCTTTTATTCCGATAATCATTCTCGATAATTGTGTTGTTTTATCTTAACATAATGATTATGTGACCAACAAGTAGAACAAATATTGAAATACTTAACAAAATGAATGGATGAATAACTTGTGTGAGGAATATTTACAATTTAATATGTTGAATTTTGTATTTGGAAATTTGTTTCTCTCACCCGGGTGGAATATGGTACTTCGGATGTTCATATTAAGTAAGTGTTAGCGCATGATTTACATTTTAAATTACAACATAAGATATTAAAAATATTTATAAAGAAATTATTAATTTTGTTAAAACAGAAAAATTTGAACTAACTTTTAAAATTGATTTAATAATAGTTTTTAAATGAAAATCATTGAAATAATTTTAAGTAAAATTTGAGATAAAAGTAATAAATTGATCAATTTATAGATTTTTAAATCAAATCATTGAAATTAATTTAATTGTGAAAATGGGAATCTTTGTTTGAATAATTGTTGTAAACTTATCAGTTTTGTTTCTTGTCAAGTTAATTAGATGAGTGTCCTTGAGACAATTCGAATATTGATATCAAGAAAATGTTGAAACAGTATTAAGATACTTAATGATTTAATTGGATATTGATTGATAAACAAGGGGATTTAATCAATAAGAAAGTCTCAATAGTTCTTACAATTACTGTACAGTATTAAGACATCGGTAGTTTTCACACTCAATCTACAGGGTGATCATAAAGTAACTACCCGGTTTTAAACTGCAATAACTTTTGAATTATATTGTATTTCTTTTTAATTATAAAGGCATCTTGAAGCTTATTCTTTAAAATTTAATTAAAAGTACATTTTGTTTAAATGTATTAATTGTTGTTATTGTTTTAAGCTTAATTTTCAAAATGGATGTAAATCAGCGTGTAAAAATTTTTATTTTGCGAAGCATGAGTCAGTGACTTAAGTAAGAAGAGAACTTCAACGACTTAAGTGGAATAATATTCCAACCGAAAAAAGTATTAGAAGCATCTTCAAAAAGTTTGAAGAAACAGGAAGCGTTCTAAATACCCCAAAATCTGGAAGACCACCAATTGATGATGAAAAGAAAAATGGGATAGCAGAACATTTTAAACAAGAACCCCAGTCTTCTATCAGGAAATCGTTGTCAACTCTGAATTGCTCTTATGGAACTGTTCAAAAAGAATTACGAAACGACTTTCAAATGTTCCCCTACAGATTTAAAGCCACGCAACTTTTATATAAAGAGACGTGTTATGTGTGAAGCGTTAATTCAATCGATAGATGCGATGAAAATTTTCTTAGTAACCTGATATTCTCTGATGAGTCAACTTTCCATATTAACGATATTGTAAACAGACATAACTGTCGCTTCAGGGGCACTGAAACACCAACCGAAACATATCAGAGGTCACAGGCTAGTGAAAAAGTTAATGTTTGGATGGGGTTATCTTCAACTCGTGTTTATGGCCCCTTTTTAATAGAAGGAAACATAACAGCGGCACTTTACCTGGATATGTTAAAAAGTTGCTTTATGCCATCGCTATCAAGAGCATGCGAACGGAAACCTGTTTTCCAGCAAGATGGAGCACCTGCTCATTATTCACTGATTGTGCGACAATTTCTGGATGAAGCGTTTCTACAACGTTGACTAGGACTATGTGGTCCATATTTATAACCGGCCAGGTCACCTGATTTAACACCACTCGATTTTTTGTGAGAGGATATTTGAAGAATGAAGTGTATAAGAGAAAACCAGAAACAATTCAGCAACTTAAAGATTGTATTTGTCAAGAAGCAGCAAAAATAGATGGTGAAATGTGCAAAAATGCCATCAAGTCTTTTCGTGGATACCTTAAAGTATTGATGTCGATGGTTATTCTGTTGAAAATTATTGAATTTTAATAAATGCTTTTTAATTATTTAAAACCATTTTTTTATAATGTTTTGCCAAAAAAAATACTGCGGTTTAAAACCCTGTAGTTACTTTATGATCACCCTGTACAAACTTCCCTCTTGTATCCAGTAACATGGCAATTATTTCCTAATCACTTGAGCTACTTGATCCGTTAACATGAATTAGAAGTCTTTCATATGTCTTAAGTTTGAACAAAGTGGTACGAAATCTATTATGGGTTTCTGTCGGCAAAAGATGCTGATGTCGACATACTAAGGCTAATTGAACTTTTCATAAAACGACAACTTAAAATCATTTCTTGAAAAATTTACAAAAAAAACAAGTGATAAATGAATTAATGCAAATTCGTGGGGAAAGGTGAAATTCTATTGACTTCAATTTAATTGTTCCTTATTCATAAGGTTATCACAATTAATCTATTTATTTAATCAATTTAATCTATTTTAAAGTAGTGGATAATAAAATTGTGAATCTAAAAACATATCTAAATCTTATAAAGTTATTCATATTATTTTCAGAATTTCTAACTTCTTTAAGTCTGACGTCTCTGTAAACGCATTCAGGAACATAGACGAGTGAGTAATGGTAGCAATATCGATCTTGACATAAAAATGGAGTTTACTGATTGGATACTAAAATAACCAATCCTAAAATTCCGTGTAGTAATTTAAAGAATCATTTCGAGAGTTTCTTTTGAAGCATTATTGATTAAATGACTTAATCCATCAAAGGTTGTACATACAAGTCTCTCTCCCACTTTGTTAAGAGTATTTAAGTTGCTTTTATGTAAGTTGTTAATTATTACTTTTATTTATTTTCGTTAGTACAGGTTTGAATATTATTATGTTAATTTCTTAAGCCGATGAACCTTCTATATTCTTTATGAACAGCTGAAGGCGTATGAAAAAAAACTTAGATGAACTTCTAATAGTTTAATAATGTTTAGTCACACATTTTTAAATACTATTTAGTTGAATCTCTAAATATTCTAATAATTAACTGAAGGCATCTAACCACTTTATAAGTTACAGGGGTTTGAATAACAGTACGATATTAACAAACGAGATAAGTAATTTAAAGTCATTAAAAAGTTGTAAAATGAATGCCTTAGCAAGTATTGTACATAATATAGTATTATTATTTGTTATATTTATTTCACAAATCTTACTGCTTATACGCATAGGCGATCTCAGAAAATTGATTCCTTCTTATTCGGTATGTTTCATCTTTGAATCCCTGAAGGAAAATTATTAAAATAAAATTACAATAATACTCAAATTTACAGGATGATCAGCGTCAAGTTCTGATCCGTACATTATTACTCGGTTGGATATTTTATCCAGATCTCGAATGGTTTTAGGAAACCAAGGCAAGTTGCCTACTGTTACTGTAATGTATGTTGACAAAATTTTAAAGTTATAATAATAATAATAATAATAATAGTAATTAAGAGGAATATTTTAAATTGTGCATGCATAAGGTGTGTTTATTTGAGTGCGTTTATATCTGAAATGTGATTCTCTCACCAAGTTGGAAAATTGGTGCCTTATTGTATTTCCAATAACTGATCATTCAATCAGATTTTACCTTTTCAAAATTAATGAAAATTAAATAGTCTGAGCTTTTTTTTAAATTTAAAAAGTAATAGTTTAGAGTAATTTCTAATCTAAGTAATATTTTTAAAAAAAAATAAAATAGGCCTATTTAATGTTTCAATGAAAGACATTTAGAAGATTGAATAATTTTTAAATTAGTTTAATTATTTTTTTTATCATTTTATGAAATATTTGAAAGTAAAAATAATAATAAAATCATAGGAAATTTGTTTGAATAATCATTATTAAAAAGTAAAAAACTAAAATAATAACCAATTGTGAAAGATCTACCGAGAGTTATGATGACTCAAAATGTAATTGTAATAAATGTTTGTATAGTAATTGTATCGGTGCTCTTAACGGTAATAATAATAATAATATAATAATAATAATAATATTAATAGTAATTCTAAAAATAGTATAATATATCGTATTGCTGATGTTTCTAGAGCGAATTATACTATCTGAATAATTACCATAATTAAAATTAAATCAAATTATTTTTTACTTAATAAAATATAATTTAATTAATCTTCCTGTTTCTTACTTTCACTTTTTTTTGTTTTACTTTTCAAACTTGAACTCGGATCAGCTTCTTGTTTAAGTGGAGGATCGAGAACTTCCGGTTTTATTTTGTCCACTTCCGTAGAAATGACATCCACTTCTTGAACATGGAAATCGCTGTCAATTTGTTGTTCCAAGCATTCGATCAAGTTCCGAATTTCGTTCTTTCGGCAGTCGACATCGATGAAAATTTCGAATTTCGATTTGTTTTTCAAAGATTTTCTCGTTTCAATATGGATGACGCAAACGTCAAACTTCTGTTATATATAAATATAATATATAAATAATTTTATCAAGCAAATACTTCAAATATTTCTAATACTCGAACGAGTCCTTTCACGTTGTCGTTGACTCCGAAAATAAAAGACGTTGATCTTCGAGTGGAAAGGGTTTTGTTCTCCTCCATCAGAACGTTGAGATCGAATTGTTCTCCCTGAAAATTGTGTTTTAATTATTATAATTATTTTAATTAAAAAAGGAATCTTTTACGAAAATATGTCTGAGAAAGATAAAAAATTGAATATACAAAGGTCTTCGACTCAAAACTGATGCTAGCTATCAATCAGTGATTATTTATATTTTATATACTTTTTACAATCGTAAATTGATACATCTCTAAAATTATGACGACGTAATACGATATTGTATGAAATAAATATTTTCAATTATTATTTTAAAAATTAAAATCGAAGATTCAAACTTTTATAATTTCAAAGTCTTCTTCGTCGATCATGCTACTGACGCTGGAGAATCTTCCTCTTCGGTGTTTGGCACTTCCGATGAGCACGGAACTGTCGCCGACGGACTTGGCCTTCGTCAAAGATGTGATCGAGTTTCTTTTATTCTCTGTCATACTTTCGTCTTCTTCGAAAACTGAATTTCAAGAATATTGTTTGCCTTTATAAATGGAGTCTGTAAGAGATGGAGAAGATTGTAAACAATGAAAATAAATACCGTTTTTCCTGTTTGCTTTTAATTGAAAGAGTTCGATAAATGAAATATATATTTTTTGTCTCTTTAAAACTAGTTTTATAAAAGAAATGATGGAGAATCTGGTCCAATTATTTTGCTAATCCCTCTTAAATTATGGAAAAAATGGGATTTTGTGCGAGCCCTAATCTCGGGATATTTCCCTAATTACTCTATTTTTAGTCCGTCGTCTCAGACCGGTTGGAACGAACATTGGGAATCGTTTTGCTTTTCCTCTTCAATCTTTCTTTCACAAATATTTTTTTTCTATTTTTATTTTTTTTTTAAATCGAAAATTTTTTTTTGATTTTTTTGTGAAATTTACAGGGAAAAATAAAATGTTAATTAATTATTTTATTATAAAAATAATAATTAAATTAATTTTTTATTATTTTTTTTTTAATTTGATAATAATCTTTAGAAATTTCTGATAGAAAGACAAATAACTTTAATAAATCATTGAAATAATTTAGAAAAATTGACAGCGAATTTTATTACTGATTA
This sequence comes from Girardia tigrina, assembly GCA_001938485.1. Classification (NCBI taxonomy): domain Eukaryota; kingdom Metazoa; phylum Platyhelminthes; order Tricladida; family Dugesiidae; genus Girardia; species Girardia tigrina. The sequence goes on along the minus strand of MQRK01232442.1, from coordinate 26,668 downwards.
TGATGGATATTTTATTTTTTACTTTTTATTTATATTTTTCGGTTGATTTAGTCTCATTTTTTCATGTTTTGGTTAATCAAAGATGTCCCATCCTTTACGGACTTTTCTGCTTTCGACTTTAATTATAAAATTTGTACTTTCGAATGTGTTTTTCTCACAGTATCGCATTTCGCCCTCATAATTTTAGATGTGTCTCAATTTACGAATAGATATAAAAATATATATAAATATATATAATTATCTACAGATAATTATAATCAGCTGCGTGTCGAAGGTCTTCGTATATTCAATTTTATAGTTCTCATAAATAAAAATGTTAAAAAAGAAGGACGTCGAGATCCTAAATTGATAATGTTTGGTTGGTTAGACCTAAATGTGTTGCGGTATTTTATTCACTCTAACGTTTGGTTTAATGTAGGAGGAACTGAATAAAACTAATGGTGCGTAAAATGTGAAACTAAATTGTTATCGAAAACGAATTTGAGCGGTAATTTTTTTATCACTAACTGAAAAAAAATGTTTCGTACGAAAAAATTACTTATTGCAAGGTTAACACAACTATCAGAATTGGGTGACCCCTCTATAAAATTAACTATGGATAAGTATATAAAAAGAAAGTATTTTATTAGAATAATTATAGTAAATTTCCAAGGATAATAATGAATAAAGAAATAGTGATGGAACAAATGGATCACACAGAGAGGTTGAATGAACACAAGATACGTATATAATTTCCGGGTCTACCCCATAACATCAACAGAAAAAATAATAAAAAATAATAAAATAATGAAAATTTAAAATTAGAAAATTCGAAAAACATTTTAAATTCTTGAAAATTTTTCACATTGCTTATAAATACGATCATTTCCTTCTTGTTTTATACTCGCTTTCGTGTCATCTTGTCCCATGTCAAGCCTCATTTCGCAATTTTAACCTACTTCCAATGATGCTGTGGTGCTGATTTCTTCAGGGTAGTTGTATTTTGCTACAACGTATCGCTTGAACAAATTTGGTGTGAATTCCGTAGTTGCCTAGTTGGTGGATACAATCGGAACATTGTTTTCTGTTTTTCTGTGGGATTAGTGGTCTTATGGTGTTTTTTATATTGATGTCATACCATATCCCGTTGAATTTGATCACTTCTAGTGACTTTATTTTTAGTGCTTCTGACGATACTTCTTCTTGATTGTCCTTGATATCACTAATTTTGATGATTGGTGAAAAACTGATTTCGTTGATGTTTGTTCTTAAGAAAGTCTGCTACCACATTTGATTTTCCCGCGATGTATTTGATTTTACAGTCGAATAGTGAGATCCAGTTTATTTGTCTTTGTTGTCTCGGGCTCGGGTTTTTCATTTCTAGAGCATATACTAGAGGTTTCTGGTCTGTAAAGTTGTCGAACTGTCGGTTTTCGATTAAGTTTTTGAAATGTTTTATTGCATCGTAGATTGCCAGTAATTCTCTGTCGTAAGTTGAATATCTTTGTTCTTGCGATTTTAATTTTCTTGAGTGGAAACCGATTGCTAAGTGGGTTTTTTCTATTGATTGTTCTACTACAACTCCGACTGCTGCTGCTGAAGCGTCAGTAGTTAGTTTTAATTCTGAGCCTTCTTGTAGCATCGCTAACGATGTTATTTTATTTAGGTTTGTCTTTATCTCTTCGAACATTTTTTCTGTTTGTTCCGTCCATGTTATTTTGTCATTTTCCTTTTTGTTTTTTAATAAATTAGACAGTAGTGCTAATATTTCGGAACATCTTGGTAAGCACTGGTGATAAAAATTCACCATTCCAATAAATCGGCTGATTCCTCTGACTGTTGTTGGTTTTTGTATGTTTAATATGTTTTTAATTTTTTCATCGATTGGTTTTATTTGGTTTTTGCTTATTTTGTAACTTAGAAATTTGATTTCTTTTACTAAGTATAAAATAGCTAACTTATTATATCGGCCGTTGTGACCGGTGAGCTATTCTATATAAAATATGAGTTACTAAGCTAATCTAACACGTTAGTTAGATGAGCTTAGCAATTGAAAATTAAAAGAAACAAATTGACGTTTACAATAACTATATTGTTAAAAAAATGTAAAAAAACACAATTATTATAACCAGTACAGATGATTAGGATTTGCTATTTCGTATTATTTAAAAGTCAAAAATTAGACTTCAACAGGATCGTTTACGTTAAACCAATAGCTGCATAGTATATGGAGTTTTGGTGAAATGCGGAATGTAATTGTCTGAATTGTTTGAAAGAAAATCAACAAATTTGTTCCGGATGTAGTAATGCGAATAATTCATTATTAGTAATTATCCTTTTTATTTCTGATTGATTTTTTTTTAATTTCGAATTTCATATTTTAATTTTAAATGATATTACTAATAGTAATATTAATTTATATTTGACCCAGAATTTTTATTTGACAATATGATATTTTATCACCACTGACGAAACATAATTTAGTATTTCCAATATCGCAGTAATTCCTGAAATTGTAATTTATCGTCATTATTCAATGTTTTCTCTTTTAATTCATGATCATTCCTTCAGTTTATTTTCTTTTCATACAACTTTTTTATAAAACACAAATCTCGAAATAACAGGCACTATACTAAACTCTTCACAAAAATTTTCCATTTATAAAAAAATAAGTTATTTTTTAATTACTAAAAATTTGCGAATATAACATCAACCATAAAAGAGAAAATTTATCTCATTTACTTAATTGAACGAAACCTTGTTCAAATAATCAATTGTTATCGAATGTGTCTGCGTGCTTGTCTTGTGATCTTGCGCATCTTCACGAATATACACCCACTTCGATTGCTCTTATCGTTGATTTTATTTGTTGAACTCGATCCTTCGATTGATGCAGAAGAAATTAGTTTTACTAATATTCTAACATTCTCCTTTAACAACATCTTGGAGTATTCTATAGCTTGACGAAGGTAAACATTTTCAAAAAAATTCTCCTTATATTCATAAGCTAATTTGAAGTAGTAAATAACTAAAAATATACAAAACAGAAATGAAACAAGACATGACACATATGCATACATATATAAAGTTCGAAAGTCACCAATCAGACATCACAGTTAACATGAGGCTAGTAAACAACACAAAATCTTCGTGGATAGTCAGAACTCAGTGAAACTTTACACTAAGAATCAGTGGCGTAGCACTTCAGGGTCATGGGTGGACAAATGCCATGGGCCCCGAGCCTTCAGGGGTCCCCGCCATATATGGACGCACAAAAAATATGTAATTATATTATGGAGTTAGTGCAGAACCGCGGGGACAGACGACAGAGTATGCACAGCTGACAAATAGAGAAGCAGGTATTTTGAAACTCTTATTKGTATTGGTTACAAAGAGAAGAGTGAGGGTAGCGTGTGTCAAAAGGGGGGTTGGTATACTCACCGTGGCTGCAACATTGTCACCTAACATTGTGTGAGTATTAAAGAGACAACATTCAATGCATATATGCACGAACACGCACACACACTTTAAATGCAGACACAATAAAATAACACTATAATTTCACTGCTGGGCGTGGTTGATGGTTAGCCTCGCATAAGGTTGATATTGTAGCCAATGCCTCATCGTAGGTTGGGTGAGTGTGTGACATCAATAGTAGTGGTGATAACTGATAACAAATGCTCAAGTGATAGCATATCAAGTGCAAGTTAGAAAATATACAATGTGATATGATAATATTATAGCCAGTGCCCTCTTCACTCGGTACATGTCACTTGTCTCCTCACACACCCCATTTACTAGCCCCTTGTGCTTTATAATCTATTTGTTATCTTTATTCTTCTGTTCGTAGGAATTTGTTGTCTGTTTTATTGTTGGACATGAAACGAGTGTACCCTTCTGGTGCTAGTAAAATTAAAAAGAAAAAGCAGAAAGTGGCTACCGCGGTTCTCAACTGTGGCCGTTTAGAGCAATTCATCATAAGAAGGCAAAACGCTAATGATGAACAGGATGTGAATCAGCAGCCCATCCCAACGAGTCCTGGTACATGTACTAATGATGAAATTGTATCATGTAAGCTATTGATTGTTAAACTGAGTATCCTCTTTG
>MQRK01232441.1:3526-16935 GCA_001938485.1 Girardia tigrina | reverse complement strand
GGTGCGATGCCACATACATTGGAGAGACTGTCCGTCATCTCTGTAAACGAATTCAAGAACATGGTCGAAAAGAGAGTAAGAGTAATATTGCAGAACATAGGAAAAATGTAAATGTGATGCTAATTTTGAAAATTTCAAAATTCTGTGTAAGCATTTTGACAGTTATTGGGAGAGAGTGTCGTGTGAAGAATTGTTAATTAGGTCACGTTGCCCTAAAATCAATGTTCAATCGGTAGTCTCAACCAGCTTATTGTGAATTTTTGATTAGCATGATTTCATGCAATCCATTATATAATCATCATTTTTGTATTTATATACAGGTGAATTGATTATTAATTAGTGACCTGAAGATGACGGTAGATCCGTCGAAATATATTGTTTTGAAATATATTTGTAAATTGATGAGTGTTGTTTTAAAAAGAAAATTATCATCCGGATTTCGTTTTATCAATAATTTAACCAAAATGTTTGTTTGTTTGATTGTTGGTTTGTCGGTCACGCTTTAATTTTTGTGAGAACCATTTACTTATAATTTGACAGTGGATAATAACAATTTTTAAGCAGTAAATTATATATTTACCTAATCTTTGTTTGTTGGTTTATTGATTTGTTGATTTTTGCCCCACATTTGATAATCTACTTACAATGGTAAGTAAATAATTAAATAAAAAATTATATAACAATATCTACAAATATATATAACTAAATATATTAATAATTATAATTATTCAAGTACTTATAATTTTAGGTAGATGATAATAATTGAATTATTACATACAAAAATTAAAAGAAATTAAATTTTAAAAAAAGTTTTAAAAAATTGAAAAATTAAAATTAATATAATTAAAGTTAATAAATAATTAAAATAATAATAAATAAAATAACAAATAATTATTTATTAATTAAAATTAATAAATAAAAAAAATCAATATAATAATCAATTAAAAGCAAGATTCAAATAATTAATAAAAACAAATCAATAAATAATAATTAAATAAAAATGAATTATAAATAATTACAAATTAATTAATAAATAATTATAAATTAATTATATAATAAATTATTTAATTAAAATTAATAAAAACTAATAAATAATAATTAAATAAAAAGGAATGAATAAATACTTATTAAAAATAAATAATAATTAATTAATTAAATTAAATAATTAATAAAAACAAATTAAAAATAAGTATCCGTCGAAATATATTGTCTTGAAATATATTTTTTAATGGATGAGTGTTGTTATTAAAAGAAGATTTTCATCCGGACTTCGTTTTATCATTAATTTTTAAAATATATTAAATTTAATAAGTTAAAAAAGTTTACTAAAAATATTATTAAAATTCATTATTAAGGACATTTAAACAAGTCTCGTTTGAATGTTTATTACAATCACATTTAGAGTCATTATGACTCTCAGAAAGTCTTTCATCGTTTGTCATCCTTCTAATTGGTTTTCTTATTTCTATTTTTAATAATGATTATTCGAACAATTTTTCTAAATTATTTTTTAAAATATTTAACCTCTAAAAATATTAATTAATAATAATTTTTACCATTTTTCAAAATATCTTAAAATAATAAAAATGTCATTAAATTATGAAAAATGCATTTAATTTAAATTTTACTAAAAAATATTAAACTTAATTTTAATTGTGTTCGAATAGTCAATCATTTTAAATTTAAATAAAAAATACCAATTTCCATCTGGGTGGGAGAGTCACCATTCTAAATTCAACATACTTAAATCAACAAACCGCATCCATACATTTACACATTCAAACAAATTAAAATATTCCTCACATCCCCCTCGGTTTAAATGGCTTTAGCCATTCTACATTTCTGATAAGGATCCTGCCGTCCTCTAGTTGTATCTCATAACTTCTTTCGTGTCTTTGCTTTATAATTTTAGCTGGTCCCATATAACGGTCATCATCTTTTTATTGGTTAATTTGCTTTATCAAGACTCTTTCTCCGACCTGAAATATTCGCTTTGTTTCAGTTATATTTTTATTTTTTTTCTGTACTTTTTCTTTCTGTTGTAATTTTCCACCAATGTCTTAGTTTTCTTCTGAAGATTATCTCGACTGGAGATATTCCAGTTGTTGCTTGAATTGTACCGTTTAACATGAATTCTATTTCTGCCAACATTTCTACCCAATCTCTATGCATTTCATCCTTTAATAGTATATTTATGGCGTCTCTTATTGTTCTGAATTGTCTTTCTATGATCCCGTTAGTGTTGTGGTGATAAGGGCTTGAATAGACTATCTCTATCTTAAATTTATTCGTCGTTTCTTTAGAGTACTGATTCGAAAGTTTTTCCTCTATCAACGTGTATCTCTTTTGGTGTTCAGAATTTCAAAATTCATTTCTCTAATAGTACCTTTCGTGTAGTCTTCTCGTCTTGGTGTGCCAGTGCGGTCAAGCTAATGTACCTACTAAATTGATCGATTATTGCTAAAATGTATTGGCATCCATTCATAATCCTTCTGAATGATCTGCAAAAGTCCATGTAAATTTTTTGAAATATTTCGTCGGCAGATTGTTTAATGTGTTTCTCTTTCGTTTTTGCCGTCAGTGTCTTCCTTTTCTGGCAGTTTGTACAACTTTGTACGATGTTCTTTATTTGTTGTCTCATTTCATACATATCGAAGTCATCTTTTATGTAATTGTAAACTTTCTTACTTCCTACGTGGCATAACATTTTATGTATATCTTCTATAAAGTCTGTTCTCTTCTTCATAGGGATCCAATATTTGTTTTCTCTTGTCGTCACGATATTGTTCTTTAGAAGCCATTCTTTTGTCTTTCCCATTCTAATATTTTCTTTAATCTGTTCTATTTCTTTATCATTCGTCTGCCAAATGAACTCTTCTGAATCTTCAGTTAAGGCAAGGATTCTAGTTTTAACTTTTCCTTTCTTAGCGTCATCGTGCATTGTCTGACATTGTACACATAGTTCACACGTATTTCTTGACATTGTGTCTGCATTAGTGTGTTTTTCGCGCTTGCGGTATTCCATCCTCATGTCTAGTCCACTAAGGAAGTTTATCCAAGTTTAGAATTGTGGAGTTATTGGGTTCTTCGTTGTCGTTCTATAATTCCATTGGTATTGTGGTGAAACGGGCTTGAATAAAATACTCCTATCTTAAACTTCTTCAGTATTTCTTTAAATATTTCTGATTCAAATATTTGCCTCTATCCACATGGATTTCTTCAGGTTGTCCATATTTTCCGTAGCGTTTTCTCGTCTTGGTGAATAACTGCATTCAGGCTAATATATCGGCTAAATTGATCAATTATCGTCAAAATATACTGGTATCCATTAACATTTCTCTTGAATGAACTACAAAAGTCAATATATATCTTCCGAAAAGGTTCATCTGCAAATTGCTAATTGTCTTTCTTTTGTTTTCGCAGTTAGTGTTTTTCACTTTTGACAATTTATACAACTTTGAACAACATCTTTTATCTTTTATCTCATGTTTTCCATATCAAAATCATCTCTGATGTAGTTAAAAACCTATTTACTCCTAGCATGACATAACATCTTATGCATATCTTCAATAAAATCGGTTCTATTTGTTCTCGGGATCCAGTAATTATTATTTTCCGTTGCTACAATGTCAACTTTCAGTTTCCATTTATTTGTTCTTTGTTGTTTCAAATCTTTCTTAATTTGTTCGATTTCTTCATTGTCATTCTGTCATTTGAAACTACTTGGTTCTTTGTGTAACGCTAGAATTCGAGTTTTAATCTTTCCTTTCTTCGCTTCTTCATGTGTTGTTTGGCATTAACTACATAATTCGCAAGAGTTTCTCGACATAGCATCTGCATTTGAATGTCTTTCACCTTTCCTGTATTCCATTCTCATTTCAAGACCGCTGAGAAAATTTATCCATGTTTGAAATTGCGGTGTTATTTGGTTCTTTGTGGTCATCATAAACGTAATAGCTTTGTGATCAGGTTGTAACAAGAATCTTTTTTCCATATAAGAAATGCTTAAAATGCTGAGTGAAATAATATATCGCTAGTAATTATTTTCTGGTAATGCAATAACCAAGTTCATGTTTATTCATCTTATGAGAACCATATGCAATAACTCTTTCTCTTCCACTCGAGTCTTTTTGTGACAGTACTGCTCCAATCGTATCGAAACTTGCATTTGTGTCCAATATAAATTCTTTATCGAAGTCTGGATACACCAAGATTGGAGTTTGAACCATTCTTTCTTTTAATCTCTGAAAAGCTTCGTCACATTCTTTTGACTATATTATTTTCTTATCCTTGTTTTTACCACACATGTCTTCTAAAACTTTGGAATATGAATTTTTTATGAATTTTCTGTAATAATTTGTCAAACCCAAGAAACTCCTTAGACGTTTAATACATGATGGGTTTTGAAACTTGTTAATCGCATCAATCTTTGTTCTATCAGTTTCTATACCATCTTTATTTATTACGTAGTCCAAAAACTTGGTCTTTTCTACTAGACATTGACATTTTTCTGGATTTATCCTCAAACCTGATTCTTTGATTTTTTGAAACACATTCATTATTCTTTGTAGATGTTCTTTCTTATCTATCGGGCTTTACTAACACCGGTTCACCATTAGTTTCAATTTTGTGTTTCGCCAATGATGTTTTCCCAATATCCAATTTATCGGCCATGAATATCGACTTAAACTCTTTTATCATGTTCATCAACTGATCATCGACTTACCTAAGTATAGCTTCGTTATCCTTTTCAATTTGTCTTCATCTGATGAGTTATCCCTTATCATAAATACATCCCTATTTTGTATTGATTTCTTAATCAGCTTTATCCAAAAATTATCCAAAAAGTCCAGTCATGCTATCATTTCTGGATTCATTCCTTTGACAACATAGAATTTTATATTCTTTTGGTTCCCTTCAATTTTAATCTTCAAGAGTATTGTTCCATAATTTATTAATTCCGAAGCATTTGCGCATGCTAAGCGTCTTCGCGATTCTCTAATTCTAATATTTGGTATGTTTTTAATGAAACTTAATTCAATCACATTTACTCTAGCACCGGTGTCTAAAAGACAGTGTACTTCTCTATTTTTAATATAAAAATCTATACTTGGTCTACCATCCAGTTTGTCATATTTAATTTTAAACTTTGTTATTTTTAAAATTTCTTCATTTTTCGTTTTGTTTCTTTTTTCTTCCATTTTATTACTAAAACAGTTTCCTTCACATTCTTCTTTCCACAATCTAATTTACAAACTTCGAGGGGGTTATTTCCAGTCATACAATTTCATATACAATCACACACACCATCATACTTATTTTTATCACTTAATGAAGCACACTGATCATCTCTCCTTGCGATCGTGCCTCCTCGTTTCCCTGATCATTTTCATACCTTTATCTCTTATCTGGGAAGACCTTTTTAGTTAACTTTCCTTGATTTGATCTAGTCTCTTCGTATTCACTGTCCTCATTGAATTCATCAATTTCCGCAACTGGGTATTGACGATTTTGAGGTGTATTATGGTCTCTTCCAATTATTCTGTCTCTTCCAATCGCTGTTTCTACTGTACTGTTTTCTTTCCTTAAATCTATTCTTGTTGAGATAACATTGAGTTCTATAATGGCTATTTCTGTTGCAATGAGTACACTTCCCATTTGGTCAATCTCTTCTTATGTGGTCTTCTTCTTGACATGCATAACATTTTACAGTTCTGTAATAATTGTTTTTCGATTTGAATCCATTATTTCCTTGGTTCCTATTGTTGTGTTCGTAATGTCTATTCGGGGTTCTTTCTTTGTGTACAGCTTTGCGTATAGTTGCTGTGTTCCAATTATCTTGTTTATTTACCGTCATATATGCTGCCACTGTTTCCTCACTTTCCATTTTACGTAGTTCGTACATATTGGTAAGTACGCTTTTTATATCTTTGGTTTCAGTTGTTCCTCTCAGTTTTAATTCTTGTTTGATTTCATAACTGTCAACCATATTTAAACAGGCAAGGTTGAGTAGTTCTTTTTTAGGTAATTTTTCTTTTGTTAGTATATTCACAAGTTCCTCTGGTTTTTATTTGTTTCTTCTGGGTTGGATGATCCCCACCGTAAGTTTACCAACTCCTTCATTGTATCCAGAATGGATTTTTCTTTAGTAAATGCAGCTTTCAATTTTTCTTTGTAATTTTTACCGTCCATCTCTGAATATTTTTGTATTGCCGACGGTGTCATAAACACAGTCACCATCACTATTTTCCTCTCTTCTGCTATACCCATAATGTCGGAATAGCGTTCGAAATTCTCAATGAAATCTTCCAAATCCGATTCTGATCCACTGAATTTTTCAAATCCCATAAAGTTCGTTGTCACACGAGTCATGGTCGCCATATTAACAACCTCACAATTTGAATGTAAACATTTATTGACAACACAAACAGATTCTTCACAACAATTTTCAGAGGTCATCTTTCTTTGATTGATATAGTTTTTGTGTAAGTATTCAAATCTAAAAAAAACAATGAATGGGAAAGTTTTTAATATTAATTTTTAATTTCTTAAATCTTATTGGATGAAAAGGCATTACGTAATTTTTAAATGAACATTAATTTTTAAAATATATTAAACTTAATAAGTTAAAATCGTTTACTAAAAATATTATTAAAATTCATAATTATAAAACTTTAATTAATTAGTACTTAAAATTAATATCATTTGATTCAAATAATTAATCAATAAACATATCAATCCCATCTGAGTAGGAGAGTCACAAATCAAAACAGCATACAAACAACAAACTTACAACATTCCAAATTATCCCTCACACAGCTTACCCGTCATATTTGACGGATCTTTTTCTATTAATATGTATTTTATAATAATAATATTTTATTTATATTTATTTTTATGATTTGCATTTTTTTCTGTACTGCTAATGCATTAAGTGAATCAAAGATTTTTATAATTTTCTAGATATTTAAGTTTTTTTAACGGTTGGCTTGCCGCCTATAAACTTTCTGGTAATAAATTAACTAAACATAATCTACGATCGTTTTATTCACAAATCCACATCAAATTATCTTCCAATGCCGGAGAGAATATTCTTACTCATGCTGTATATGTTTGATGACCTTGTCATCATTTTGTAATATTCTTCCTCAGATACGAGCGTAATTAGAACGCATTTTGCAAAACCTGAATGGTACACACTAAATCTTTATAGCACTGTTTAATACATAAATTTATGTAGTGCATAGCAATACAGACCCACGGAGGGGCAAGAAGACCAGGAGCCTTACAAGAGGAGAGCCATGGTCACCCATTACGGTGTGGGAAGAAAAACATCAAAACAAAAAAAAATTATCAGTGCATACGCGGAAGATTGTCAGACGACCATCCCACCCTGCAGACCAAGTCTATCCTCAATGGTTCTAAGCACGGAATTACACCGTGAGATCCGAATTAAAACCAGCTCCGCATGTTATAATTTACAACCTTACTTTTTAGCACGGAATTACACCGTGAGATCCGAATTAAAACCAGCTCCGCATGTTATAATTTACAACCTTACTTTTCCGATGGCAACACATGAGTGCTACGAACGCCCAGAGGCCAACGGCCGTATGACCGTTCAATAAAGGACTCGACTAAACCGCAAAAAGTCAGGTCTCGACTCTGCTCTATTACCTTTACGTCACATAAACACGAGGTTTAACCGTGAGGTACGAACTCACAATGGCGTTCAATTGCAAATACGCTGCCAACTATGGAGTGCCGTTACTTGTGCAATTTGATTCTTTTGTTCTTCTTGTTCTTGTGAATCACTGAGGCCCAAAAACCCAAATAACGTAATATGGATTAATAATTCATTTGTTTAAATGAATAAACTGCTGATTGTGATTGAATTTCAAAAATATACATTTTGCGTGTGACTTTATTCTCTCAGACAACAAGCTATCGCGGCATCGATGAAGGGGATAAAATTCACAGATTCGGTGCGGCTTTCAATGTCGATGGAGATTTCGAATCATGGTGCCGTAAATTTGAAGCAGTGGACACCATATGTGAGATTGACAAGGCGAACGCGATTCCCATGATGTTAGAAAGCCGTGCGTTCGAGCTGTTCTCAGGAATGGAGAGCATTACTCAAGGCGATTACAAGTCAGTAAAATTGACGCAAATGAATGCGTTCGGACTAGACTCAAAAACCGCTTATGATGATTTCCGCATGAGAGTCCTTCAGCACGGGAATCGATTGATGAATTCGTGGCAGCGTTTAGGCGATCTACAAAGATTGCGTGTCATGGTCAGGAGCCGGAAGAGGTGCGGCTCAGACAAGCCTTTCTGGTGGGTCTTCCAGATGAAGTAGCAAGGTACATTGCACCAGAAGCGGTGAAAGATGGGGCGACGTTGCAACAACTAATTCCAGTTGCGCGTGCTTTACTTTGCACTAATCGACCAAAAGCTGGAGCAACTGGAGCTGCGACCATGTCGGGGAACGACACCGCCGGAAAAAAGAAGGTACCGACTTCTGAAGTGGTATCATAAGTCAATTTGACAAGGGCGCTGAGATGCTTCAATTGCGGTAGAAAGGGCCACCGGCAAAGCGACTGGTGGTCCGCACCGAAGAGGGTAGCGCATTCTACGATCACACGCCGGTACGAGGGGTGTTTCTTTTGAGGCGCCAGGTGGCATCGTTGTAAGTACTGCCCACGCAGAGGCCAGCCGGTGGAAAACGAGCAGCAGGATCTCACGGTTGAGCGAAAGAAGATTACAGCAACATAAATTAGGCCAAACTCGATGCAGTAAATCGAGCTATGGGGGACTTAGAGAGATAGAGCTTTTAACAGACTCGGCGGCAGTTTGCAAGTGGCTCACGAACGCAGTATCCGACGAGGGAACGATTAGATCTCAGGCACTGAGAGAGTTATTAATCAGGCGCAGGATTGATCATTTTAAACTGGTCACCGAAGAGGAGCAGCTTGTCATTAAGATCACCATAGCCCGATCAGAAATGAACAAAGCAGACAGGCTAACTCGTGTACCAGATCATTAGTGGAGTGTAGTCAAACCGAAGCAAGGCATCGCAATGGCAGCATTATCAAAAATAGAAAAAGTGGAAACGAGTAATGGCCTGAAGCGCCTGCATAATATCAACCACTTCGGAATCAGGTGCCTATGTTCCTTGCAAGGAAGCTGTGGGGTCCTGGGAAAGTCACCGAGGATCAAGTGAAGGCCATCGTGAAGGGTTGCAATCAATGAATGTCGCTTGATCTAACTCCAGTCTAGTGGGACAAAGGAGAAATCAACGTATAGAAAACATGGCAGCGGTTGGTCACACACATAAGGGCGGCGAAATTCCTCCCAGTCGTGGATTGCTGGCCTGGGCGCTTCATGGTGTAGCGCAAAATTGCCTCAGAAAACGAATCCGATATATAAGCTGCGATGAATAGTATTTTGCGTGAGTTCCGACCACTAGAAGAAGATCTTTTAGATAATTTCAGCACGTTCAAAGGAGCAAGGAGTCTTGAAAAAAAAGTCTGGTCAGAGTAGAGTCTGCTGGAAAAAGTTGGGGTTGAAGTGAGATATCGATGTGTGAACCGTCCAAGCAGGAATGCCATTGTAGAACAGAGCCTCCGCACGATTAAAAGGATAGTTGCGCGGAGCGGCAGAGACGTGAACGAAATAGTCGAGACACCAAATTCAGATGACATAATCCCAGCGTCAACAATTTTCAGCCAGAAAAGAAGGCAGCTACTACCAAGGACATTTGCTCAGGTACAGCCAGGGCAGAAGCGAACCAAGAAAAATCTGAAGTTGGTCATTGGAGACTAAGTATTCGTCAAGCCCGCGTCGCCATATAACTGCATGACCAAGTGAAAACGTCCGAAAGGGACAGGGATGCCATCAGCACAGCAGGTGGAAGTAGACGGAGCTCCGTATCACGTCAGCCATGTTCGCCGATTGAACCCGACATCAGCAGTAGAACTTGAAGATGAATTTGGTAAAAATGAGGCAACTGAAGAAAATGGTGTGGTGTATTTCGAAGTAGACGTTGGGGATGAATCTAAAAACGAGGATGCAGAACCGCAGCAGATCGACACAGAAGAGAAAAGACGCAGCAGGGCGGTGCGTCGACCAGTGTATTTTGACGATTATATCTGTACGAGTGCTCGAAGTGGAGATCAAATACACCCTTGCTCAGACTCGGTATGTCTGTGTGCCCTGAGGGCAAGGGGGCGTGTAATATGAATTAATAATTCATTTGTTTAAATGAATAAACTGCTGATTGTGATTGAATTTCAAAAATATACATTTCGTGCGTGACTTTATTCTTTCCGACAATAATACCATAACAAAACATATCGTAAATAATCGGTTAATTACTTTAAGCATCTGATAATTTCTCAGTCTATTTTTAATATTGTTAAAAAATATGTTGAAAAGATTTATAGAATTGATACGGTAATTTAATAAACTATAAAATTTTGCCAAGATAATCTTAGATGATAAAAATAATCAAAGTTCTATCAATAGAAAACATTAAAATGCAAAACGATTTTCTTCGTCGATTATCGAATTTCGATTGTCATTTATCAAAATATAAAATTATAAATATCTTCATAGTTATTATTGTTGTAATTGTATTAATTTCGTATTCAAAGAAACAAAGCGGACAAAACCAATCGCTGAGTTTTTCGAAAATAATGGAACTGTTAAATTCGACAAAACCTCTAAATAATTCTTCGGTAGTCAATCGAACAAATGAAGAAAATTTCAATTCAAACAGCACTTGCAAGTCGGAGACAGTGAGAGCTTTACTAAATTATTCTAGCGAGCACAAATTCCGGAATGGAATACCAAAGATAGTTCATTACATCTACAAGGACATGGAGGTATCGACTCAGTATTCTCCTCTTGTTAAACAGTGCATGAAGATTAATAAAAATGTAAAATTTGTATTTTGGACCGACAGTTTTGTAACGGCACTTGTCGCACACTTCTTCCCAGAAAGAATCAAAATTTTCAACAGTTATCTCGATAACTCGGTCGAACCGTTGAAATTGTCCGACATTCAAAGGTATTTTATTTTGTTTAAATTCGGTGGAATTTATATGGATCTTGACACGAGATGTCAGAGGCCTTTTAAATTGATAATGTTCGGTAAATCGTGTTTTCTTAGTCAAGTAGTTCAAGATAAAAGTCGCATATTATACGGCCGAGATTATTTGGCAATGAACAGTTTGATGGCCTGCGTAGCGGAACACAATTTCTTTAAGTTTCTCGTGGAAAACATTAAGAAAACTGAAAAATCTGAGACTTTGGAAAATGGTTTAATATTTTGGTTGAGCGACATGTTTACAGTGTATTCGAAAACGAAAAATTTTACCAATATCGAAAAGTATGAAATTAGTTTAGCAGATCCGTATTTATTTTCACCTGTCATTGAAAAACATATTGACAGTAAGTGTAAAATCAATATTTTACCAATTCAAGGTTGTAAGGGTCTGGAGATGTATAGAAAATTTGAAAAATCTTTAATAGAAAAAGCAATAGTTGTTCATTTGTTTATGCACTTGGGTTACAGAAAAGGTCAAGAAGAAATTAAAGAAAGAGAACATATATGCCACATTTCAAATAATATTTATTATGTGTTTTTTTAGTGAAGTTCAATATAAATCTGTTTTAAGTTGTTTTCAAAATCGCAATGTCAACAAATACATACAGCTTTTCTGTCTTTTGTACCAGGGACGTAGCTAATGGGGCATACCTAAAATTTACTAACATTTCCTAAATATACTAAAAAAATATTTCCATTAAATCTATTCTATTTAATTATTTTTTATGGTTTAAAACTTAATAAAATACACATTAATAATTTGCTATTTTATCTAAATGAAATAATATGTTTAAATATCAATAATTTTATTCAATTTGAATTAAATAACTCTTCTGAAAATATTGCTAACCCTTTCGAGCCTAAACCTTTTGCGACGGTTTGGATATTTTCGATACTTCAATAATTATTTATTATTCAATTTATCTCCCAGTATATACTTGACTGTTGTAAATATAACCAGATGAACGTTCAGCGGTAATCTATAATTTTATATTATACTTACTAGGCTTAGATTTCATATACACACGGAAGAGACATCGTCCTTTATAAGTTGCCAACTGTTCATCTACTGTTATGTGTGCATCATGAGAATAACTGTACTTATAACTTTCCACAAACTGCTCGAAAATTGACTTGATCGCTTGGTCACGACGACTAGTTGGTCAATTCTTTCAGATCTAGTAGAGCGATCATCAAATAGAATTTTGGAGAAAAAGAGTTTGAATTTCCTTTTTAATAATACAGTGTCGAGCTAAAACCATGGGGTATTCTCAAAACCCAAATAGGTACTGAAGAGTTAATAAAAAATTTAATCTGGTTTAATAAAAAAATTGATTTCAGCAACATCATCATCACCAATTTTTCTGTACCGAGCTCAAAGAGGTCCAAATCCCTTTTAGACTTTGAAACGACATCAACTATTAAGATCTTCTTGGAACCCTTTCATTCAGCAGCAGTACTTCTGACTTACTTATTTTTATTACCACGTTTTTCTTAACTTGCTTTGGGTTCTGTCTGTCTGTCTGTTTGTTTGTGATGTTTCACTTTTCACACGCTTTAGACCACTTCCACTCATCCGATCGTTCTGAAATTTTTTATGTAGGCTTCTTCTGCCTGACATTTTGAGATTTTAGCATCTCTGTATCTCAAAAATGCTCTAATAAATTCAAATTAATTAATTTTAATTTTATATGGAATAATAATAAATAAAATGGAATAATAAAAAAAATTAACTACTTATAATAATAAGTAATCTAAATATTTGCGATACATTTGATTTTAACAAATGTAAATTCTATGACCTAAATTCGTTAACTAAATAATATAATTTGTATTTCCGTTTTGTATTGGTGTCCATGTTCTGCATTTGGTATTACTAGTAATAACCGTCTCTCCGACCGCATGGCTAAGGAATATCGAATGTTGTATAATAACTCCCTTTTAGAAATAGACTTAATGATAAAGAATTCATGATCCGATTCATGCTAAAATGTCTTAATTTCTACTTACAATAATAATATATAAAAAAATTTTAAAAACCACGTTTTACTTCAAGACTAAAAAATAAGAAAATAATAATAAATAAAAAAGTTTTAAAAACCACGTTTTCATATGGACTAAAAAGAGGAAAATAATTTCAAATATGTACAACTAAAATTAAATGGAATGTTGTTTGACTTAAAAACGTGGGGCGCTAATATCAATTGTCTAACTTTCAATACATGATAATATTGTTAACCGGAAAATAAGTCAGAACAATAAAAGGACCTAATTGCTGTTTGATGCAGCGATTCACATA
>MQRK01232439.1:0-10251 GCA_001938485.1 Girardia tigrina | reverse complement strand
AATTAAATTTATTTTCGGCAAGCTACCATATAGTGTATTTGCGTAGTGTATTTTGTGACCTGATGATGGGATTATTATTATCTCGAAACGCGTCGTCTTGTTTTTATCCCTATTATATATATATATATATATGTGTATATATATATATATATTATTAAGAATACCAACATGGGTTTTCGAACTTTTATTTTCAATACAATTAGAATTGTCTTTTGGACAACTCTCAGCAAAGCTGTCGTAATTCGACATCGTTCTCAATTGATGAATTTTAGTTAATGTTTTTTAATAAACTATTATTTGAAAAAAATTTTCATTATTTTCAGATTTTACTTTTAAAGTTCAAATTTTGTAATTTTAGTAATAATTTTATCTACATATTACTTTTATTTAAAAATGATTTTATGTAAAGAATTATTTATTTAATTTAAAACTTAGTTAAAAGCTATGTATTTTATTTAAATTTTATATTAAAATTTGAAACGATTTAATATTTTTAAAGTTTTTAAAATATCTTATGCTGTACTTTAAAATGCAAATTATACTCGAATAATTATTCATCGTGAACATACAAAATATCAATTTTCCATCTGGGTGGGAGAAACACATTTCCAAATACTAAACTCAACATACCAAATTTAAAATATTCCTCACATATGATTAATTAATAATTAACTAAAATAAATATTTAAGAAAATAGTTAAATGAAACAATTAAATTGATTACAATATATTTTGACAAACGTCTTTTGATTTTGAAAAATAATTTGTCGTTAATTTTTAAATATTTGTATAAATTTAAATAACTTTAAAAGAAATTAAAATAAAAATTCTATTTAATAATTCGATATCAGTTGATGAGTTTTTTTTCATTGAATAATTATCGTCTGTTTTAGTATTTGCGTTTTAAATTTGCGTTGTTAAAAGGAGCAAAAATGTATGAATATGATTTGAATGATCCAATGATATGTAAGTTTTGATTACGTGTGAATGTGAGTGTAAAATTTATAAATATGATTGGTTAGTGTATGTTACTGGTTTTCTATACATGCGTGTGTATGAAGTTATAAGAACTCAGTGTACGTCCTAATAAAACAATTACAAAAAAATAGATCGAAGCGTTCTTGTTGTAAATAAGAACAAATTCAATTTTAAAAAATGTGAGTTAAATTACAGTTTTTTAACCAAAAAAGTCTTATGTTTTCGAAACATTTATCAGTTGATATTATTAATCGATTTCGAAGGTGTTATTCAAATCATTTATAGAGAAATGTTTTGAAAAGATGTTCGACGAATTCTTCTATGGATAACAATATTCAGGACACGGTCATGCAGGCCTAATCTGTTTAAGTTTATACAGTCACAACGCCCCAGAGATGTTTCCGTCAGGATAGCCACATCGACTCTTAACTTTTCGAGAGTGTGCGTGACACTCAAGACCTTCTGATCATCAAAACCTCTAACATTCCACGTACAGACCTTTTTTACTTCAGACCTCGAAACTCGCTTTATCAATGGTTTCATATTATATGGGTTGGTGCACTTAGGTGCACCTACACTTTTAGTTTTTTTAGCGGGTGATAATTTAAGATGCTAATCGTGGATTGCTGGCCCTGCCGATAACACCGCACTCTCAATTTTGGTTGGGTATCCAGGACCGCGACGAGGACGCAATGAGAGGGGATTAGGCCCAAGTGTCCTGATATCTGTTTAAGAAACAAATAAAGAAATGTGTGATTTGCATTAACGATATTCCGTTGGACTATACAAATGTAGGACTGCTGTCCCAATTTGTGTCTCCGTCCACCATAAACAACATGATAGTCGAAACACTGAGACATTTCATAAATTTAAAAATAGAAGATTTGGATGAAAAAGTCGTGATTTCAAGAGAAGAATATATAACTATAAATTTTATTTAATATTTATAAAATATTATTTTTGAACACTACAATGTGAATCCATGCAAAATGAAACAATTATTATAGCAATATATTATTATGATTATGACTACGCTTATTATTATTTTATTATTATCACCATCATCATTATTTCCTATTTCTATGTTATTGTTACATTACTAAAGGAAGAGATAGTAAGTTAAATAAAATTAATGGAAAGATAATTATATGTCGCATTATATTAACAATATTTACTTCTCAAATAAAAAAATTCATTATTAGTAGTTGTGCTCTATAAATTCCCTTCTAAAGTTGTCTAGACGAAATCATCGTCTGCTTTTTAACAAAAGAATAATAAAACAAAAGTTGTTTTCTTTTGATTAAAATCTGTGTACATATTATACTTGTCCATCTGCTTTTTATTTTATGTTTTTGTATCCTTTAATTACATATCGTTTTAACTTATAAATTTATTTATAACGAAGTTCTAAAAACTTCTAATCATAAAAATATTCTGAAAATCCTCAACTTAAAATAAACTAAAGTGAACTATATTTTCTTTTAAAGCAAATAATAAAAAGTAATTATAAATATATAGTCTCATCATGTTAAATTATTCCAACAAATTCATGAGTTTTCATTAAACTAATGACGATTTTCTGCCGACAAAACCAAAAACTCTAATCATCTCTAGAGCCCATGCCTCCAGCCATGAAAATCAGTAAAATTATCAAATTTAAATTAGAATTTCAGAATTTTAATAAATTTTTTTTCATTTAAATAAATTATAATTTCAATTTTTAATGTATATAATAATTATAATATTTATAATAATGATACTAAATAACAACATCAACCTTAGTGACAATACCTCCAACTACATGAAAAAATTAAAAACAAAATTACATCTCACTCTTCCATTCTCATAAAATAGCTTTCATCCATATACAAAATGTGTGGATTTTAAGAGGGAAACCTTTTGTAAAAGAGCTAACTGAAACGTATGTTTCAGTGAACTCTTTTAATGAAATATTTAAATAACTAAAAATACCAAAAAATAAATTTTGACTAAATTCTATTATATAAACATAAACAAAATTCATTCATAATGTTTGACGATATAACAAGCGCTGATCGTCAATGAGATTGGCAGAAAAGATATTTGAAATTGTTGTTGAAAAAGAAATTGACGGTTGATTTTGTTCGTTTTACTTCTATGAATACGGAATTAATACGGCGATTAACACAATAATAACATTTACGATGTTTCCAATTTTATTCTCTGCTAATTGTCGGAGATATATATCCAAATATTTTCGCTTGTTTGATACAAATCCCCATCAAAAAATGACTAAGATAAAGAAGCGATAAATAAATCCAACTGTGAGATCCTAGAAGAAATAAAATGAGACTTGCAAATTTTATTTTCAAAAACAACTTTGATACCGACTTTTGACCATTTAAACAAACGACATTTTATTTATCCCACACCCCCCTTGCCCTTAAGGCACATATGAACACGCACTCCGTGCACTGGAGAGTGCTGCCCGTCTCTGTGCGCGTCTGTCCAGTGTAGACAAAGTCCTTGAATTGCTCGATGTGGCCTCTACTCTGTCGCTTCCCTCCGAGGCGTTTGTCTTTCTGAAACATCTCCCGTACCATTCATTAGCTGCTCATCGTAGTCATCAGAACTGTCGCTATAACCGTTTGTTCCTTGGCCATCAGAGCTCGGCCTCATTGGCTCCACGTCGGCCGGTATTATTCTTTCTTCTGGGGCGCGTCTGACATGTGACACATGATACGGAATTTTTTCGATTACGACTTGATGGGGGGGCGCGAAATTCTTTCAAAACTGATCATCTCCACCTAGTCTTGCATTTCAAATTTGCTAGTTTCTCGAAAACAACGTCATTTGTTTGCAGCTCTGCAGTTTTTACGACTTCCCGGGTCTTTGGAAAGCGTCCCGTAAAGTCGACCGCAATAGCAGTCACATATTCTGCGTGAAAACCGTCGATGCCGGAATTATACCAGCTGAATTTGGAGTAGCTTTATACGACGCTACCATATCCTCGATCGGCTTCTCACTCCGTGCCGCCATACTCTTGATGTTCCAGTGGCATCGCTCGACAATGCCATTTCCACTTGGTTGATTTGCACACCGAAGCCGGATTTGTACACCAGTTTCCGTCAGCAACTTCTTGACTGCTGCTCCCCGGTTACTCGCGAAATTGTCCATCAGTAGCTCCTGTGGGATCAGTACCGCCCTGATTACGGTACACAGCTCATCATCGTTCTCTGATTCAATTTTTCTTCATACGGATAACCGCTCTGGACCGCAGTCAATCATTACCATAAACTTAACCTCGGTGGTGATCGTCACATATGTGGCAAGTCATCGCCCAGGTTGCCTTTCTCCCATTTTACTGTGGCTGGATCGATCGATGCGCACTGAGAACATTCTTTCACCACTGCTTGAATTTGGCTTTATGATACTCGTCCCGGACCCCACAATTTCCTCGCAAGAAACATCATCCGTCTCACTCCGAAATATTTAATTCGGTGGAGCTTCTCTAAACTGTCTACCGATTCTTGCTCTCCCTCGATCGCTACTGCTGACGCTCCCGTTTATGAAGGCTTGAGTCACAAAGACCTCACCACCTCCTGCACCGCCGCAAATTACGGTCACTAACAATTTCAGGTCTGCCATAAACAAATCAACGCTCTCTCCGGGCGCCAGTCGTCTAGAAGCAAAATTTTAAGTAAATATTTTAAAGGATTATGTAATCCCCATTTACTCAGATGATAGAATTAAAGTTATTAATCAATGAGAAAGACGCGATGGTACGAAAACTTTGTCAAAGATTGTCCTAATGACAAGAACTGGTATGAGATATCTGAGTGTTTAAATCATCATTGCAATCATTTTCTTTAAGTTATGAAATGTATTAGTGTTCCTTAATATATAAAGTTTTATTTATTAACATTAATTAATATACTTAAGATATCGAATCTAATAAAAGTTTTTCAGTTATCTAAAGGTTATTTATTATTTCTTTTCTAGGTGACCAAGCCTTGTATTTATAACGTCGATAACAAAGTTATCCTAACATTACTTTGATTGTATAAATTTATTAACTAGGAGTTCTAAAATTTCTCAACTGCCATCAATGAATTAAATTAAAATTTGATTTCATATCAGAAAAAAAATGTCTATTTTCTTTTAAAGTGAGATTATCAAATAAAACATACAATAAAAGTAAAATTAACTTTTACATATGTAATATAATTTACTTTTAAGATAGTTGTAACAGATCTAATAGAAGAGTAAATTAGTGTCCATACATCTTTTCTATTAATACCTGTTTGTCTATATATATTCTCTAACAAAATTTGATGAGTTACTTGGTAAATATTCATTTCTAAACTTCTTTTCTAATAGATGTATGTTTCTTTGAGATATAATTAACACATTATTTCCTGTATTATAATTAACTAAATCCAATCCACAAAAGAAGTAATTTTCTCATTCGCGAAGTTTCCTCAAAAGTGTATCTCACAATGCGAAAGCATGTAAACTTTTAACTTTATTTCGAAGGATACATATTCTTTTACTTGTTTTGTTTCTATTATACTAATTGAAGCATTATTTACATCAATGTATTTCCCAATAAATTATATTAACAATTGCTAACATTTTTTTGTGTGTTTTATGAACACATTTACGCTTGTTTTGTTTTGCTTTATATAATGTATAGTGTCTCATCAGCAATGACTCACAATATAACATCTCATAATAGGAATCAAAATTAGTTTGAAGAATAGAAAACTCATTATTTTTAAACAGGAGAGGTTCTACCCTTTCAACAAATGCAATGATTCCTAATCTTACTTGATCAACTCGGCTGTAAATGTTCCCTAATCCATGTTTTGAGATGCCAATTTGTCTCTCCAATGTGGGCCTCCCATTTCTTTCGACTGGTATTGAGCCTTAGGCTCTTTAACCCTTGAATGCATCTTGTATCAAAAATGATACAACAAACGTTTGAAAGTGCCATGCATCCAGTTTGTGTAAATAATTGCTGTCCTTTGTAAATAAATTATCTTTGTACATTTTTGTCTATGACGATTATAACAAAACATGTCAAAACTCCCGCCAATATTGATATAAACGTCAAAATAATATAAACAGAAAAAAATATTTCATGAAAAAATAAAAAATCATGCATTTAAGGGTTAAGGGGTCCATCCAAACTAAAGTCCCATGGCCCTACCCCGATAGGCCTCCTACTTGGTCAGTGGCTTTCAGCCTCTGTGTAGTCAATTTGCCAGTGATGATAGACCAAACATGAGACTTGGTACCATGATGGAACATGCCTTTGACTGTTCCGGTGGACGCGTAACATCCATGAAATGAGCACTTGTTTCAAAGGTTTTGTGAAACAGAAGGAATTAAAAAGACACATCAAGAGCGTACATACGGTCACGGTGCCACAGTGTCAGACTGGTGACAAACCTTTCCAATGTTCCATGGAAAATTGCTGCAAGACATTTAAAACGAATGGATGGTAAAGAGACATTTTTGATCGATCATCGAACCCATGGCAGTACCAGTGGTGATAGTGTTTCACAAAATAACGTAGACGTAGGATGTACAGAATCGACAGTAGCGCGGAGACGAATTCAGGAGTGATTCCAAGGGTGGTTCTCGACTTTCGGTTAAGTAATTTTGGGGATATTTCGGCATCCCTTTACTCATTGTTCGAAATGTGTTTACACAGTTAAAGGTCTACAGAAGCACGGTACGAGGGATCATGACTGGTCCTTTCTGACTGGGAAACCGACGCGTGCCTATGCACTGAAAGCTCGCATTCTTGCATCTAAGGCCGAGCGAGAAAGTCAGTAGGTTTTGTATTATCTCTTTATGGTTTCTACCCGATACAAATTATATGGCTCACTACCCTGTTCGTCAATGATGGGACTGTAGTCTCTACGATACTCATGTATCAATCTATTCAGGGTAAGTTTATTTATAAGTTGGAACATATTTTAAATATTTATTAAATTAACATCAATTCAAAAGTGTTTTAAAATTTTGATTATTAATTATACTTAAGTATTATTAATTTTGCTTCTTTTATTTTACTATTTTAACAAAATTTGCTAATCAAACTTAACAAAAAATCTTTGCGTTTAAATATTATAATACTTTAATAAATAAACTACTTTTTTCAGTAAATTAAGGTTACATAAATCGATATTCATTCATTAATTAAATCCCGATGGACTTGATGAAAAATTATTTGTTTTAATCATTTATTTAATTCATTTATCCAATGATAAATTAATTCTGTTTCAACCAATTTACTAATTGTTCATTTTACGAGAAAAAAATGTTATAATTGTTACAGGAAATTTTTACTATTCATAATATTATTATACAGAAAAATATATAAAAATGAGTTAACAATTTAAATGAAAAACAACAAAAATATTTTTAATATTTTAAAGTCAATTTAAATATTTATTATATATACGTTTTCTTCACGTTTTAAATTTTTTTGAAAAATGTGATTCATGTTTTTTTCTAATTTTCTTTTAAATAAGAATAATATTAAAAAAATTTCCTAATTTATTTCCTACGGATGACGAGAAGTTCTCTGTTTCAAATAGTATGGTATTAACAGTTATCGGGTAATACTAAATAACACAATCCAGTATAATTGTCGTCCACAAAAAACAAGGAATGCATTATAGGCCATGCCCAAAACAATCGAGTATTAATATAATAACAGACAAGTACTTTAAATTTAAACAGCTGGATGTTTCTCCGATCTCTATGTTACCCTGAAAATCGGACGGTGGTAGCAGAGTCATGGCGCTCAGGAATTTGGTGCTGGATCCATTTTATATTATTCAGAATGATCGTCATTTATTTTCTTTATATTAAATGGTTAATTAAAATAATTAAGTTCGAAAATTTCTATGACAAACTAAAGCAGAATATATATAATTTAAATTCGCAAAACACAAAAAAATCATTTAAAAATAATTTCGTTATAAAATTATCGTTAAAATATAGAATTCAGTTTTAAAATATTGTCGTTCAGAATATAAAATTTCATTATATAAATATACATTATATAATATAAAAAATCGTAATAGTAAATCATCAAATTTCAAATCAACAAACAGAAATTACAATCGTTAACTGGACACAAAAATATCAAATTAAAAACTCAAAAGCGTCAAAGATCGGTGATCTAGCAAAGGCTGCCTTCATGGTTGATTTGAAACGGGCCGGCGAGCAACCTCTGACTGAAATGATCGAGTATAGCCGTAGGTATTTGGGGATTAAAAAGGGTTTATTACAGGGGTCAAGGGCGGCAATACAAAACGGAAACACCAACAAGGAAATAAGGAGCCCCGGAGGTCAGGGAGAAATCGATAAAGCCAGAGCAAACCTTCGTAAAGGGCCTTATATTTATCGTGAGAGAGACACTGATTCGAAGGAAAGGAGTTGTTATAGGGGTTCTAGGTGGCAACCAAACAGACAGACAATTTGCTACAAATTTCAGAAACAAGGTCATATCGTAAAATATTATCAGTCAGTAAGCGAACAGGGGTGTTTGGAGGGGGCAGCTCTCTTTCTTCCCAGTTGCAGGCGTTGCTGAAGATGATCATCACCGTTCATGACAAATCGGCCATCGCGTTGATTGATTCGAGTTGTTCGAAAACGGTATTTTCGAACCGGTTAGTTAGTGATTACATGTTGTTTTCTGGTAAATGGAAAGGGTGTTAGAGTGAGTTCGAGTGAAGTATGGCTGACTATAAATGATAGGATTATTAGGGTGAAATGTTCGGTCATAGAACATTTGCCGGACGGTCAAGGAATCTTAATTGATATGGATGTCATAAGAAAATTGAGCGGCTTGAAAATTAATGAGGATGTTATTAAGTTTGGCGAAGATGGGAGTTTGAGTTGTGCTGCATTGGATAAAAAAGTAAAATTTTGAGATTAAGTTTAAGGAAAGTTAGTCGATTAAGTGGAATTAGAAAAATAAGGCGCCGAGTTGTCTTCCTATTCGCCAGTCAGTTTTTAATAACTGTTACCTCTTTAAAATTACTTTTTTGATCGTTTTTATTTCCGACATAAAGTCTCCGGCGAGGCTCATAGGAACACAGACCAAACTTCTCCGGAGACTGTCATGCAATCATTAATTTGCGCCCTGACGAGGATGATTTGTCGTTCTTGTATTATTGTATTAGTTTCCCAATTTGAAGTTTCTAAATGAAAGTCCGAGTCCGTTTCTGATTATAATCCAGTACCACAATTATTACAGATCTACTGGATAGTTTCGAAATATCAGACTTCGAAAATATCAACACTTTGCGATAATGTTTTGGGTTTTTCAACCAGATATTTAATTCTTTCTGACAGCAATTGGTGAGAATAACAATCAACAATTAAATAATATTTTTTTAAAAAGTTTATTCCTATTTGATTGAATATTGCATTCAAATAGCTGTTGTTCTTCTTTAACATCCCCGATCGATACCACTTTATATTTTTTGATATGAATAAAACGAGTCTTTTTTGTTAATACCCCCAGAAGAAATAGTCTGAAATTGCATGATTATATCCGAATAAGAGTACTGGTCGAGAGGAAGATTGTCTTCAATGAAACATTGATATTTGATGGTTTGAGGTTAAGAATTAGCAACTATTCAAAATCTGACACTCGTGAAACTTGATAATGAAAACGATTTTGATGAATTTGTTTGACTTTTAGTGCTGTTTGAGATAAACAGAGAATTAGATTCATCTGAACTCGGTTTTGCTTGACTCAAATCTGAAGTCATTGTATAATTAATATTTATATATCAAATATAACTATTAACTAATAATAATCGCTATATCTATCCTTATTCATTAGATTCAAAACAAACCTAACATTTAAACAAACATACAATTTATCTAAATAAAATTTTTTTCTACATATTTTTCTTTTCAAATTAACCAAAAAAGTTAATTCGACAGAGTTTTTTTCTTTCTTTTTTAATTTTTTATAATAATAGTAAATATATATATATATATATTTTTAATGTATAAATACATATATATAAAGTATTGAAATTCCTATTTCAAATTTTCATCTTTTTTATTTTATAATTTAAATAATTTTTGATGTGAAACGAGGACTACATGGACTTTTTCAAAATCTATTAAAAGTATTGGATACATTGAGCAAGTTATTGAATAATAACGGTTACTCTAAGTCCATCATAGACAGACTCACTCGTGAGACTGTAGATAAAATAATCGAAAAAGAAAAAATCAAAAATGAAAAAATTAA
>MQRK01232436.1:6973-32259 GCA_001938485.1 Girardia tigrina | reverse complement strand
GAAAAACAATGTTTAATCTGTTGTCAAAGTTTACAAATTAAAGATTCCTTTGAAAATTGTCATGATAAAATATGTGATAATTGTGAAGAACTTGTAAAAATTATATTAACCGATCGTCAATTCGAAAAGTTGATAAATAACAGAAATATCGCAGAACTTGTAAATATTAAAGATGTTTTATTGATCGGTTATGGAAATGTTATTACCGAGACAATGGATGCAAAAGATGAAATTATAAAGTATATTAATGAGAATACTTCATCAGCTTTATATCAAGATGAATTGCAATTACTTCGATCAAACAATTCAAACTATATCATGTATTTAAGGGAAAATATCTTACGAAAATTAGAAATCATTAAAATAAAACATCGCACGAATGTCATTATTACAGAAATGAATTGGAGTAAAATGTCAGAATCAAATCAAAATATAATAGAAAATCTCGGGCAGATTTCTCACAAATATGTGATCTTGTTTGACGATGTAATGGAGGACATTCGGTTGAATTTTATTGATACAAAACATGATATAAAGCTAAGAAATAAAATACTTCCAACATTAAAAGTTCAAATGTCTTCAGATTACAACAAATGGTTGATTTTAATTGAAAAAATTCTGAATCTGTTGGATGATGAAGGAATAAACAATTGGAATAAATTATCGGTTGAAACATATAACAAATTGAAACATCATTTAAATGTAGAAAAATAAAAATATATTTTTAGTAATAATAATTTATTCTTTATTTATGTATTATGTATTGTGTGAATCTTATTTGTTGAATTAGTCCATATTAGAATAAATTATTATTTGTATTTTAATTAAAAATTTAATAAATAAATTTTTGTTAACCTAGCAGTAATTTTGATTAATTATTATTTTAACTATCAATTAATTCTGATATTTTATTATAATGAAAATTGTATTCTAATTAAACATGTTAATTTTATAAAGAAATGTGAATAAATAAAGAACTCGAGCAAAATAATTACATTATTATCAAAATAATTTATTTTCATTTCGTTTTGATTGCTTTATTATACATTATGGTGTAGTAAAATAGTCGACTATGCTAAATTCTAAATAAATACCAAGGTTTTCTATGACTAGTGTAATTGTCTACTGACGACAACAGGTTTGTTGTATTTTAATGCCTTTTCCATTTTTGTACAAATCTTTGTTGATTGCGAGTGTGTTATGACTGTCATTTATTTTTGTTTTCTTTTGTGTGAATGTGTATATGTTGTTATTTTTAGTGTCGTATAAGTTGTTTAATTTTTAATTTTATGGCGTGCCTAATTTAGTTATTTTTTTTAATGTTATGATTTTTATATTTATTTTATGATAATTTATTTAATAGAATTTTTAATTAACAATTCAAATATTCCATAGCAATATGAAATATTTGAATATCAAATAATCAATTTAAAATTAAAAATTTCAAATGCTAGAAATTAGCTGTATGATTTTTTTTTACATTAGATTTGGTATTTTATTCTTTGGCGCTATCTCATTTTTATTTTTACTATAACCACTGATAAATTATTTGATGTTTACAACAAACAATCCATATCTAGTCTGGTTTATCAAGATTCCAACCCAAATTTGTGATTCAAACGTATAATGAACTATAGTTCACTGATTTAATAATGTCGTCGCGTTTCGTTTGACAAAATGAAACTATTCACGGACAGTTACTGTTCATTTCATAACTGTGTCTATGCGTATAACTGTGCGTATAACTCATATGCGTATAACTCATATCATTTCATAACTGTGTCTATAATCCTACAATTAAATATTAGTTAAATCTGATTTTATCGTTATATTTATTCAGTTATTTTTTATCCACTTTCTAAATTTAACGTAAAGGTAACTTCAGGTTCACATAATTGGGCTTTAGGTTACTTTTACAACTTGCTTAAGACATTCATTTTACTTAAAAATTGTAAAAATCATAGTTTGTTATTCAAAATTTTTATCAATAAACTTTATATTGTTATGTTAAAATCTGATTTGAAAAAAAAAATAAATAATGTTTACAAATGTTTTATAAGTACAATTACGAATAGTTAAAATTCAATAATATTTCTTACTAAATATACATGAAAATGTTTAAATATTAGAGTGGTGTTTATTTTGTTACTTTCATTTGTTCAAATTAATTACAATTTTTTGCAATTAGTATCAGCTTCACTAATTATCCTGAAATGTTTTTGTATCTATCGACTGAACTGCAGGTTTATATACTGTTGTTTTGAACACTGAAAACTTCTTCCGAATACATTGATTTCATCATATGAGCCTTAGCAATCCTTATTTGCAAATTATTGAAAAACCTCAGTGGATGAATGGGCCATGAATTAATAAGATAAATTTGAAGACCAGTTGTCAATAGCATGAGATTTACTAACAATTTCACAGAATTTGGTATATGAATGATTCTAGAAATCATCAAACTGCACACTAATAATGACTAGCAGATGAAATACCTTTTCCTAGCCACCAAGTAAAGTATGCTGAAAATTATTGACAAAAGAAGGACACATTGAGTCTATGATGGGTTAATTTAAATTTTCATCTCGCCAGAATAATTTATTTTTTTAATTTAAAAGGTAAAATATTTTAATGTTAATATGATTATTAAATATTTTAAAAATTAAAAATGATATAATAAAACAAATATTAAAAAATCAAATACGTATATGTTTTAAGTAAAATATGTTTTTAATGTGTTTTTTAAATATTTTTAAAAATTAAAAATGATATAATAAAAGAAAATTATAAAAAATTAAATATATATTTAAAAATAAATTTTGTGTTAAAAAAATGAATTCAGATATTGTTGTTGCAACCAAATCTCACAGAGTCTACGATTCAAAATTAATAAAGATGATGTAAACAATAATAAAGCTACTTTAGTTGAAAAATATATAGGAAAAAAATATACGGGATATAAAATTTTTTAAGTATAGATTGAATAAATCTATGAAGAATTTTAATAAACATTCTATTAATGCATATTTACTATTAATGCATATTTATTATATGCATATTCTATTAATGCATATACAATCTATCTGGAATCTTAGTGGGCCTAGTGGCGTAGCAACGGTTATTAGCGCCCGGGGCGGTCCTAAGATTTGCCGCATATGTAAACGGAAGTCTAAACCCTAACCCATTATTCAGAAGCCACAATTTGTGAGGAAAATGGTTGCAGTAAAAGTGTTTCCTAGAGGAGTAATAATATATATTTTAGATGCCATAGCAAAGGATATATCACTAGAGTTTTTCGGACGGGAAAAGCTTCTAGAGGCTTTTAAAGATACTTCCGGTTCTTTGGTGTGTTGTAAATAGAAAAAGCTGCAGACCATTAGTCGATACCGGATTCAGTTGTGAATTGGTCAATGAGTCGCAGGTTTCAGTGGGCATGTGTACAGTCGGGATCAATATAGATTAGAAAGAGGTAACACTAAATTATATATAGTAAGGAATAGGTTACCGGAAATTTAAGATTTGCGTTTGGAAGTTGATGTAATTGAGAAATTATGAGGGATGATATTCAATAACGGCTGTGTGAAGTTTGGGGTAGTTCTTGAACTAGTAATCTTTTGTAGTCCCAAGGCAAGGATCTTGTTGTCAATTGTCAATATTACTGGAAGTGGAGGCATGAAGAAACATTATTTTAGGATTTGATTTGACAAAGTATGTACAGTCTCTTGGAATTTGAAATCAGATGCGCCAGCTTATTTGCCGAGAAGAAACACCGTTTTGAAGGAGTCAACACCGAAGGATAAGTTAACGATGAATATTTTAACCAGGTGGATTGAATAAGGGAATTTAATAGAATACAACGTCGAGAAAATGGGTGTGTCAGCGGAGTCGATACCTATTTATGGTATAGCCCAATTGAACAAAGAAAAGATAAGAACCGTGTTTGACTTCAGAGAATTGAATAAGTACATCAATGTCTATAGGGATTCCTTTGATGCATGTGTAGAAGATTCATGTGAATGACGAAGGAAGAGTGAGAATTTTGCAATTTTTGATCTATGTGATTCTTACATGCAAATCTACGTAGATCCTGCTATGTGGTGTTTTCACGCAAATATGGTTAACGGAAAAAAGTTCGCATTAACACGCAAGGGATTTTGTTTGAATACAGATCCTACGATAATGGCGGAAATAGTAAAAAAGGTGTTGTCTTCCGATCAAATGATTAAGCAACCACGGGATCCTATGTCGACGACAGTTTTGTGGATGAATCCAAAGTTAAGGCAGATGAATTAAGGTGTTTCTTCAGGAATTTTCGCAACCATTTTATTTAAAATAAATTATGTAATATTTTTATTTAATAAAAATTTTATATCTAAAATGAACAATTGTATTTCAAATAACAAAAATTTTATATCTCGTGATTAAGTGTAGTATTATTTTTCAACCAAAGTAGCTTTACTATTAATTAAGTCATCTTTATTGATTTTGAATCGTAGACTCAATGTGTCCTTCTTTTGCCAATAATTTTCAGCATATTTTACTTTGTGGCTAAGAACAAGTATTTCGTCTGCTAGTCATTATTAGTGTGCAGTTTCATGATTTCTAGAATCATTTATATCCAAATTCAGTCATATTGTTGGTAAATCTCATGCCATTGACAACATGTCTTCAAATTTATCTTATTAATAATTGGCCTATGTTAGGAATTAAAAATGTTAGGAAAAGTTTTTAACACAAACAGGTGATACAAATATTAATATGGCGTTGGAAGATAAACATGGGAAGAAAGCACTCTTGATTATTTTATATAAAATCAAGACTAAATTATTACAAGATTTATTAACACTGATTTATTATACAATGAACTTCTGACAATTTCCATATTGGATTTTTAATATAAAGGCTGCGTAATATCAATTATAAAGTGTAAAAATAGGTGATCCCAAGAAAATTAAAGGATCAACTATTTTTTTTTCAGACCAGTTGAATAAAAAGTTAATTAATCAACAGTAACAAAAAATTAAATAAAACTTAAATAAAAAAAATAAAATCTAATAACATACAATACAATAACCTTTATTAAATATCACAACTCATCATAAAACTCGGTAAGTAATTATTATCGTTATAACTAAATCTATTTAATTATTGATTATTTTTCGATTCAGTTTGGATAATTATTTTTCAACTTAGTAGTTGCAGATAAATCTAATCCTTTTTCAACACACGGTACGGCTTTTAATGGCCAGTTAAAATCATTATGAAGGCATATCAAAGCTTGAAACGGATCGTGAATTTTATTACAAAAATAACTTGAATTTCTCTGATCATCCAAGAAAAACATTGATTCTCATTAAATTGCATACAAACAAAAAAATTCTATGAGGTTATATAATAGATATTCTTGAAACTGTTTATGAGCAAATTGAGTAAAAATGACATCTACCTCATTTTCAAAAATAAAACATTTACAAAACTCTGTAATATTATTGTCATTAGCACAGTCGTTATGTTTCAGAGCTAGAAATGAACTCAGTTCTATATTTTCATTAGATAGTGTTGAGGGTTTGCTTTTGTTTAAAAAAAATTTTTGAATTAGTTCATTTGTAATAAATCCATCAAAACTGTTATTTTCAAGATTAGTTGGATTAGGAGTAGAAATGGATATACCTTTTGGGCGGAACATTTCAAGTTGTGTATCATCTGAACTCTCAATAATATTAGACGTAAAGGAAAACTTTACTGTTTTTAAATTGTCTGTTTCTTTGCTACTTTTACCAGTAATAAATTGTCAGGTATTTGAAACTCCTAGTCCACCACCAGATTGCACTGACATGGTCAGTATCATCACAAAACATCGATCCAGGGTGCCCTCGTAAATGTCTCAGACACTGCTTTACTAAATTGTCACGTTCTTTCTTAACGTCTTTCGACAAATCATTCAATTCGATTATTGCCGATTTCGATATTTTGAAATAAATCGACATATCTTTAGAACTGAGATTCGCTAATTGACTCGTCAAAATGCCGGTCAATTCTTTGACTTTACGAATCAAGGATTCTCGGTATTCCAGTGAAGTCACGTGATTAACTGACAGGATGTTTGATGCACTTTCCAGTGAAAAGTCTTTGAATCCATTTTTATAATGACATCTATCGTCGATGTCGTAAAATGTCATAATTGAAATTAATTTGTCATTACTGTAGCAGATCAAAAATCAATTCAAATGTCAAACTTCTTACGAAATAAAAAAACTTTCGATTCCCAAAAAAAACAAACGCAGCACGTCACATAAACACATAAATAATGTCTATTTACAACTATCACTAAAAAGATCAAGTGTCTTGTACAAAAACGAAAGTAAGCAAAACATATTCATACACAAAACACACGGAAGTGTTTCACATAAAGTATCATAATGGGTTTTATTACAACTATAATTAAATATTACGAAATTGAATACGTAAGATTTATTTGCAACACCACAATTAAAAGGGATTAATAATCAACTTGGTATCATACACAACAAAAAATAATCGTAAATTGTTAAGATTGTAACTATACGTCGCTACCCAAAAATCGACTACGAACTTCAGGATAATATACTCTTCGATCCGTCAGAAATTCGGGATAAACCGTTACAAATTTTGTTGTGATCACAAACTGTTCGTTACAACCAACAATGACTACAGACTGTCAAGATAATATTCTCATCGATCTGTCGTAATTTAAGGGATAAACTGTGTCATGATATCGTTGTGATCTCAAACTGTCAGGAGTATACAAATAAAATATTCGTTGTTAAATTTAATTTACTTCCATTTCAATTTTTACCACGTTTTTCTTAACTTGCTTTGGGTTCTGTCTGTCTGTCTGTTTGTTTGTGATGTTTCACTTTTCAAACGCTTTTTAGACCACTTCCACTCATCCGATCGTTCTGAAATTTTTTATGTAGGCTTCTTCTGCCTGACATTTGGAGATTTTAGCATCTCTGCATCTCAAAAATGCTCTAATAAATTCAAATTAATTAATTTTAATTTTATATGGAATAATAATAAATAAAAAGTTTTAAAAACCACGTTTTCATATGGACTAAAAAGAGGAAAATAATTTCAAATATGCACAACTAAAATTAAATGTAATGTTGTATGACTAAAAAACGTGGGGCGCTAATATCAATTGTCTAACTTTCAATACATGATAATATTGTTAACCGGAAAATAAGTCAGAACAATAAAATGACCTAATTGCTGTTTGATGCAGCGATTCACATACTACTTAATGAAATTCAAAAAATTCCTCCCCAAAAACTTTCATGAAAAAAATAGATTTCCAATAAGTTTACAAAACTAAATCTATCAATAAAAGAATAAATAAAATGAATAAAGTTTCAAATCAGGTAAAATTATGAAGTTAAATTGCGCCCCACGTTTTTTAGTCATACAACATTCCATTTAATTTTAGTTGTGCATATTTGAAATTATTTTCCTCTTTTTAGTCCATATGAAAACATGGTTTTTAAAACTTTTTTTATTTATTATTATTTTTTATTTTTGACAACCATCGATTTAATAATTATAAATTTTAAATTCCTAATTATTAATCGAGGTTAAAATTATATATTGTATTGTACGTTGATCATTGTCACACATATGGTAAAAGATACGTTACATTTACAGTTTTAGGCTTATCAATTGAATTTTCTGGTTTGTCCGTTACGGTCGCCAACCATTTAGAACTATTTGTTCGGATTTTTTCGTTTTGTAAATATTTCAAAACTAATTAATTTATATCTTCTCTGTTTATACTTTAATTTTCTTTATATAATTAAATAGATTCAAATTTTCGTGAACACGAATACAACAATTCACAAGTTGTTAAAGAGTTTTGTTGGATTTTCGTGCTTTGGTGATTTCTTTTTTTTCACTGCTGACCGTGAGGAAGTATTTAGACAAATAACACTGTGAATATTCACGTGATCAATTTTTATCTGTCTCTTATTTTATCTTTGATTTTCACATTGGACCAAACGCAATGAATCATTTTTTATGCGCTGTATTAAGTCTGGAACTAAATCCACAAAAAATTAAAAAAATAAAAATCAAAATCCTTTCACATAACCATAAAAGATTTATACAATAGCCAATAACACTCAATTCACACCATAATATATTAACTTAAGTTGATACATTACATAAAAAAATTACTGGGGATTGTCTGAAAGATCTCCATTTTGGTACTAAACCGTGTCAATGTGTTTTACAATTTCCGGAGTATACCACCATATTCTTCCGCAATGGAAAATGTCAAATAATGGGATGCAAACAACCTATTGATCCATCAACTTTACCTTACAATATCATCAACGTTACTATGTGTTGTAGCTATCTACCAGAAACAAGCTAACCGAACAGTAAATGTTTGGTGAACTTGTTTTGTTCAAAATCTATACAAAATCTATACAAAAATAAAAAAACCAATTTTTTTAACGTGATAAAGGCTTTATTCACAACTATAACAGAAAGAAAAATAAATATTGCTGACTGTTAGATCACAATTAACAGAAATTGGGTCCGATTGGAGACAAAGATAGTTAATATACTTCACTAACAGTTTTTTGAAGGGTAATTCGCAAATTCGAATGAGATTCTTATTGGTCTTGGTTGTCTGGTATGGATGTACAGGAATTGTTTTGGATTTTGACTTGAAGGCAACTGCAAAACTTGGATTGATGGCTGGATAATAAAAATCCGCAGAAAAATGTTTATTGTTAAAGACTTTTAAATTAATCAATCTTTTTATTGATTATTTTAATTTCAATTTTAGTCATTTTTGTTAAATATTATTTTTATTTTTTGTATCGTCTGGTTTTACACTATGCAATCCATTACTGTAACGATCAAGGAATTGAGAGGAACTGTCATCATTGTGGTAAATTAGAACATACAATGGACTTTTGTTTTTATTTTGTTCCGTGTAAAAACTGTGGAAAAGTAGGACACAGTATTAAAAGATGCACTCAAAGTCAACAGAATAATCAGGAATCCCATATGCAAAGATTGCAGAGGGAAAATGAAGCTTTACAAGCAAGGTAATGTAATTAAGAAAACAAACTGAAAAACTAAATAAAATACATATACATAAAGTTAATGTTATTGACCAAGAGACACATGCAGAAGATTTACAAAAAGAAAATCAATGGCTAAATTATCAACTTAAAATTACTAACTCTCAGAAGGAACGACTTGCAAAAAGAAATCTTTGCAAAAATCAAAATAAAGAAATTTGTATGATAAGTTTAAAGGAAAGCGAAGCTGAGATTAAAACCAAAAGAAGTAACATTAAAAACATTAAATGATGAAAATTACGAGTATGATATGTTGTGTGCGAACCATTGGATGAAAGTTTGATGACCGTTCCCCAAGGAGATAAAGAAACGATCATGTCATCCTTTTAAGAAGAGGACAGTGAAAATGACAACAGTAGCAATGATTTTTACGAAGGTCACAATACCGAAAATGAATTCCTATTTCGATAGGTAGAAGAAGAAAATAAATTATCGTATAACTCAAGAGAACTACAACCATCATTAAAAGATGCCAGTCAAATGGAAAATACCTACCTTGATTCAAAATCAATAGAAGAGTTGAACAAAATTGCACATAAAATAAACAAAAATTTTAAGCACATAGTCTCATATGAACAGAGAGTTGAGCATCCAATAAACCAAGTAGACCCACAATTCGAAGACTACAATCATATTAAACCATTACAACATATAATTGAAATTTTGAGAGACTTCTGGACAGATTTTATCAGAGAAAGGAATTAATGCTACAAGAGAGTTGATTGTTCAAATATCAAAAGAATATGAACTCGACCCAATAACACTTTTATACAGTGATGGTTTGGCAGAATTTGAATTACAGTGGAACGGAAAAATATTAACAAGGGAATTATATGAAATATTAGGGTTGGATTCGGAAGGTTTAGAATTACTGCGATATGGTAAGAGACCAATTCCATGTAATGATAAACCAATTACTGAATATGGTTTATGGCGGAACCTAAAAACTAAAACTCCAATTTTGAGAAAAATGAACAGATATGATGGTTGGCATAATCTGCCATATCTTGGGAATAAACATGACGACTATTTTCTTTATAAAAGTTTGTATGATAATTTCATAATGAAAATTCTAAAGGAATCAAGTTTAAGATCATAAATTGTTGATAATAACGAAGCACGAAGAATTATCGATTTGCTAGTTTCGAATGTGGAATTAGAATTAAATACACTTCGCATGAAGTTTTATTGCCAATCATTGAACAGTTAAAAATAATCAATAAACAGTATCTTATCGAGTAAAAACTAATACCAAAACTCATTGAATTGATTAATAAATTCGAGAAGACAATTAAGGGAGCAGAAGACGCAGAAAATTATAAATTATATACAATTTTTCCAAATTCGAACAAGTATTGTCTTAATGGGTTCCAAAATCTAAATACAGAGGAGATAATGCGTGATCTGATTAATTTTTATAATCTTTCGACAAATTCAGAATTCACGTTGGATGATTTCCAAATAATATATTTGGGAACTAAAATGGAGATGAACAAAACCTTGTTTGAAAATGGAATCTGGCCTCATTGTGAGGCGAAATTCATCTTATCTCTTCAAAAGAAACCTTATTACCAGTAATCAACTTGGAATTGGAACTGTAAAAGCTTAACGTTTTTGCGATTTTTGCCTCAATATTGAGGACAGTCTATATGTAAAAGAATATAATGAAGGCTTAGTAATAGAAGATAGAATTCTTAGACAAATAATTGAAATTTCAGAGTATTTTGAGTTTATTACATCCAAAATCAGTAACTTTGAAAAAATCGTAAACCTAATTCAAGATTTGCGACACCTAATACCAGAAACTCAGCAGTACTTAATAGATGAAATACTGAGGAAATTCGCAAAGCAAAGAACTGGTGAATCAGAAAGTTTATGGGTATATTTCCCCGATAAGACAATAATTTCAGTAGCAGTATCCAGATCTACAAGTAATAGCTCACTATATGAACTAATACAAAAGATAATTCAAGAAAGAACGAAAGATGAAGAATATATTAATTTCAAATTAGTTCATAATGCTATAAAAATTAAATCCGATAATGACTTGGCCATATACAATGGTTTATTGACCGGACAAAGATTATATGTGTTAAATGAATCAGACGCAGAAATGAACTTTAAGAAAGATACCACATTTTGCGAAGAAGCGAATAAAAAATGTTTTCGCTGCCCACATATGCTACAATTAAAGACATCAAACAATTTCTGCCATATATAAATAATTATAATGTAATAATAGATGGCAATATCCATGAAGATGATACTTATCTCGGGTTAACAAATCTTGATGACGAGAATGAAAATGAGCTAACACTAGAATTAAATTCGGAACAAGGATGGCAGATAATAGAACAAAATAACATGCTGATTAAAGAAAAGTATATTCAAAACCCTGATGAAGCGTTGGTATTAAAGAATACAAAAGAAATGACAAGAGTAGCCATCGACTCTTTAGATCAATTAAATCAAGGAAAAGAAATATTCAAAATTAACTCAGAATATGAAATGCAGTCAACGATACCAGGTGGTGAGAAAAGCGATTCGGATCAAGGAATAATTGATACCACTTTGAAATTTACCAAAATTTATACTAATGGTAAAACTGGTATATCTACGCAAATCCCAAAAAGATTAAATCTTATAACCTTGTTTATTATAATATTGATTATATTTTCGAGAATAGGGAAAGTCAATGCTTTTTACGGATATGATTGTGACAATATGGGAATTGGAAATAAGCAATATTCATTTCTAGATACTGAAGACTGTCCAGAAGCCACGCCATCAACATTCATATTATTAACAATAATACAATATACCATGTATATCAAGCGTCACTTTATCAAACAATAACAATTAAAGAATGTAAATTGTTTAGACGAAGATTTGCAATCAACTGTGGACATCGTTCATGGTCTTCAATAGTTAGTGATGGACTAACAAAAGAGGTTATTCATCTTACACGACAACAGTGTGAAGATGGTTATGTAACCGGTGAAATGAAAATTAAAGATGCAAGAGTAAAAGCTATAAAAATGCAATCACTTATTCAAAAATATGTAGAGCGGGAAGAATAACATCAGCAGCGGGTGATTGCGAAGGTGGTATATTTTCTATAAATGGTGAAATAGGAAGGAATATTGTAGTAATATATTCATTTGAAGTGGAATTAAGGGAATTCAAAGGACATTTTGATGTTCATTCTGGAGAAATGAAAACACATCATAATTGTTTTGCGAATATGGGTTGACAACATTAATTTACGATGTTAGAATGGAAGAATGTAATGTTGTGTTACTTAAAACAGCTACCTTTGATGAATTTAAAGGACAAAACCTTAAAGAACCTGAAGATGAAGAAGTTAGAGAAAAAACAAATGAGCCAAGAGGAAATTTATAAAAGGGTTATTGGAAAAATAGCAAAATGAGTGTGCGATTACAAGCAGAAGACACCCCAACAGTTTTAGTCACAAACAAAAAATCAGAAGGTATGAGGTTTATCAAAGGTGAGGCCGTCACTAAATGTGGTAGAAAAGTGTTTAGAACAAATTACCAAGAAATTTTTGTCAGTAAATACAAATTACCAACAATTCTAGGACAAGTAAATCCCGAATATATAGATGAGGCATCTTCTTTTAATAATAAAATGAATTTGTTGTATCATAAAGGTTTATCAAATCTAGAACAAGTATACTTTGACTTAATAAAAAACGATTGTAAATTAAATACAGAATTACTGAGGAACAAATTAGCTATGTCCGTTACTAATATTGATTTAGTAGTACCTTTACTACCGCTAAAAGCCGGGGAATTTGGAAGAATTGACGGAGAAGTAATGTTTATATATAAATGTGAAAAAATAAACGTGGAAGTAATAGCTGAAAACACTGGGTGTACAAACGACTTTGCCTTTGTATCGCCAATTTACTTTATATTCGTTACTATAGAGGTTGCTACAATAGGACGGTAAGATTAGTTTTTGGGTACTAAGAACCGCACCACCGTTACTATAGACGTTGCTCCGAAGAGAAAGATACAGTTATATGAGGTACTGAAGAAAGGACTGCACCACCGTTGTACCCCTCCGTACTTGAGGTCGCTCCGAGAGTAAGGTACAATGCTTTAGTACTGCAGAAACGTTTGCAAATTTCTGATCGTTTTTGAACGGTTTTAAACGCAACAAAACAAAAAACAATAGAGTGCAGTCCAACGGAAGTTTTGTTTGGTAAGAAAATAGACTGACAACAATGGTACAGTGGAAACAAAATAGACCGAGATGACACAAGACAAAGAATAAAAGAAAAGAACATCGTGGAAGGACATGAGACCAAAAGAGTATACAAAGTGTGAGATATGGTCTGGATACAGAAGGAAATAGGAACGAAAGGCAAAGACAGATTTGAGGGACCTTATGAAATCATAGAAAAGATTCATGATAGGAGCTATAAGCTGAAGGATACAAATGATAAACAAATAATACTGAATTTGAAAATTTCAAAAATTTCAAAAAACCGCGGCAATGTGAAGGACAGGCTCACTCTTAAAATTTTTGAAACAATTAATCTTTATAAATAATTTCTAAAATAAGGAAATAAGTAAAATCAAAAGTTTTTTAAGCAATTATACTTTAAAAAAATATATCTAATTAATTTTAAAAAGTTATTTTTGGAAATAATCAAATTTTAATTGTAAAGTAAAAAACTTAAAGTGAAATTAATTGGGAAATAAGGGATTTTTAAATAATTGATTTAAAAGAAATATATAAAGACAAGGATAATTATGTTTGTACTAATTTTAAAAAGTTATTCTAAAAAATAAAATAACTTTGTTGCCAGAGATGTAAAGTAAAAAAAACAGATAATTTTAGATTTTAAAGTTAGTTTGAAATTCTGCAAATTAAAGATTTGATAAATACTTAATTCTAAACAGTTTTCGTAAAAAGAAATAAAGATTAAAACTTTTATCATTAATGTATCGTAATAATAATAAAAATTTGAATACTGTAAATTATTTTTTGTATTTAAATTGTATTTAAAATTTGTATTGTATTTAAAATAATTGTAGGTAAAAAAATGCTTTTAAACTGAAATATTGATAATAAATAGAACGTTGAAATACTTTATTAATTAAAAACGTTTCACAAATGACAGAAAATAACATTACACTAATTATAAAATAATAAAAAAAAACATTTTTATTAATTCAGTAAAAATATGACTACAATAAATTATGTTAGTTTTTAATTTAAATTAAGTTGCATAAAATAGTGGAATGTAAATTTTTAAAATAGAAAATAGAAAACTGGAGTATAACTTAATGGTTTTTACCAAAATAAAATACGCCTTTGATAATAAAATTACATACGTGACATTTAATGTGGTACATAAGTTAAAATTTTCAATACATAATTGTTAAGAGAACTCACATATTTGACAGAACATTTATTACATTCACATTGTTTATCATCTTTATGATGATCAATATTATTGCTTTCACTTAGATCCATCAATCAATTTTCAATATCTCCCATCATAATCTGAACTATACTTGATAAGACAACTTTATTTAAAAATATTTAATTTAAATTTTATTGGTTGAAATAAAGTATTTATATAGTCATTTTTAAACATTAATTTGATTTTAATTATTTAAAAATTTACAAAAATAAAATCATTAAAAATATTTAAAAGTTGCAATAATAAAAATTAAAAATTTGAATATTAAATCTAAATTTAAATAAATTAGTTTCGGATTATAAGAAATTAAATATTGATAATCCATCTGGTTAGGAGAGGCACAATCCCAAATCAACATACAACATTTAAACATGCAAAAACTACACAAAAACATCCACGGACCAAATGTTCCTCACAATAATGAACTCTTATGCTGTTGTTATTTGCGCCAGGTGGGATCCACTCCTGTCATAGAGTCTCAATATTTTTTTCTCATTTGACGTATACTTACATACGAATAATATTTATAATGCATATTAAATATATTAATTAAATACTTTACTGAATAACATG
The DNA here is from genome assembly GCA_001938485.1 of Girardia tigrina. Taxonomy (NCBI): domain Eukaryota; kingdom Metazoa; phylum Platyhelminthes; order Tricladida; family Dugesiidae; genus Girardia; species Girardia tigrina. The sequence continues at coordinate 17,100 of MQRK01232436.1, read as the reverse complement.
ATTATATTTTTCAATAAAAATATGATAGAGCCGCGTGAATTAGTTTTAAATTACATGCTTTTTTTGTCAGTGAGCAAAAGTGCCCGGTTTGTACACAAATAAATTCGCCGCATACATCAACCCGAAGGAATCATTTGTACCGACCCTGGTTTCCACAGGGTTTTTTTCACTAGCGGCTTCCCCCCGCACTCTTCAATTGGGTGATCGTTTCCGCCGAACCCCACACTTTGCTCACTGTATGGATCCTAATAACCCATCATCGAAAGCTGGGTCTTCTTTCCATGATGAGTTATCTACATCATCTGATGAATCTCCAATCCTAGTCTTATATAGATTGGGGACTAGCTCATCATCGGATGGATCATCTTCGACTTGATCCTCAATCGCATAAGTTCCCCCCTGTTGCACTCCTACTCTGTAATTGAAAGATTGAATGAGTGCATCCAGGGCGGCTGGATCAAGTTCTTCTCTGTCCTCAGGATCTGCATGTTCAAAATCTGCTTCCTCCATTGTTAACATGCTCTCCTGAGGTCCATCGTAGCGTTCTATATTTATTTTGCTGACTCTGTAGCCCGCTTGGAATTATTCCATCTCGGTGATAAGACCATTGTGCAGCAGAGTACTTGATATTGGATAATGAGCATCCAATTGCTATTTGCCTTATCACCTTCGGCGGGATCTTCAGCGTTGGTAAGGCATCAGTGCGCCTTTTCGGCCACGTCCCAAGGCACCCTACCTGGAGGGTGAGCACTGTAACAGTCGTTTCCGGCATTGCCGCTCTACAAGCAATGGCAAGAATCTCGTAATGGTCGAGATTCTTTTCATTGCTATGTTTAATGTTTTTCGGTGTGTCGTATGGACACTTTACATCAATCAGGTATAGGAATTTTGATCCTGAGACGTATACCTGAAGATCAACTCGATCCTGTGAGGGTGTGTATTGGCACTCAGTATTTATATCCACTTTACAATCCAAATACTGAGTGATTTGCTCCCCAATACATTTCAGGACCGAGTTGTGCCTATAATTTCTGAAGCCCTCACTATAGTTTCATTCGGTCAGAACGTGAGCCAATGTTTCCTTATCGTGAGGGCATCGACGGCAATGACCTCCATTCTTGGTGATTCCGGGTTGGAAATTAACCGGCACCGTGTAGGTCATTGCTTGGTGGTAAAAAAACCATTCGGCATAGTTGAGCTCCCCCCATAGACAGCGCTGTGAAAGCTTATTGTCGACTGTAGACTTCTTGCAAATCGACCAGCGCTGTTTTGGATATTCCATTTGTGTGTCCAAGACTTTTCTATTAGTCTTCTTAGTGTCTTGGACACACTGGATTTGAGAAGAGGGGTGAGGAGTATGTTTTCATGGGTATCATCTCGGAGAATTTCATATTCGCCATTGGGTAATTTTCTCTTCGACACCAGTGATTGGTGATGGTGGAGACAAGTACCCCGCTCATTCTACACCATGCTTACTGAGATCTGGTGCAGTTCTTTAATTTTGTGGATGGTGAATTTGATCTTTGCCCACCAGTTTTTGATCAACTCCGATTGCGTCCCAGCGTTCAGCCAGCTTATTGCCGCCTCAATCGACAAGAGACGCGTTTTCCGGGGACCTGCCGCTCCACGTTGAAGGGAAAAGACTGCAGCATCCATCGTAGTCGTATCACTACACGCAATCATTTGGAAACTGTGGGCCAGTGATTGTATCAAATACTCATCGAGTAGTGATTTGATGCCGACTCCTCCATTTTCCCTTGGCGTGTAGAGATACGCATTCGATGTATTTTTCTGCAGTCCCAACACCATCTTGTGCAACAGTCTGATCACATTTTCCAGACTGTGTTTCTTCCCATCCAGGGTTCGATAGGGAATGTAAAAGATCCTAAATGAGAAGATACGTTTGGAGTGCAGGTATACCATGTAAGCATGCAGTTTTTGCCAGGGAAACAGCACAGATTCCGCAATTTTTGCCGTTTCCCTTGTGATTTCTGCAAGCTTCTCCACTGGTGCGATCTTGGTATTCTCTGAGAAGTGACCTCCCAAATAAACCACGAATTCACTTTCCGTGATTTCAGGAATAGCGTTCCCATAGATCTGAATCATGTTGTTCGGTTTGTGTGGGATCGCTATTCGTGAACATTTGGAAGGTCGGAATTTGATACCTAAAATGTTTGTTAATTCCACCGCTTTGTTAACCATTAACTGCATGTGATACTGATTGTCCGCCAGTAGCGCAAGGTCATCAGCGTAAGCTAAGCAACTCACACGGTGATTGGCTATTATCATACCGCCATAGGATTGTCGGTCGAGCTCCAAAAGGACCGGATTTATGACGATATTAAATAGCAACATTGAGAGTGGACATCCTTGTCTCACTCCCACTAAGATCGGGATTTGTCCCGTTACCGTTTTGTTGCATTTGTACGCTGATGAGCAGTCTCTGTACAACTGCCTAATCAGGTCACATGAGTCAGCTCCTACACCCATTCTTCCCAGTAATTTTAGGATGATTTCCACCGACACTGAGCCAAATGCATCAGCATTGTCTAGCATTGTCGCATGGAACTCTGCTCCTTTTAACTAGGAATAGTATTTATCTAGGATCGCCCTAATGAGAAAGTTGTGCTCCGCACAACCATCATGCGGTCCTAGACTTTTCTGTAGTGGGTGTAAGAGTTCATTCTCCATAATCCATTTATTTAGTTGGTCTCTTAGAAGTGTAGCTAATATCTTATAAGCACACTCTAAGAGAGCTATCGGCCGCCAAGATGAAACCTGGTCATACTGTCCTTGTTTACCAGGTTTCGGGAGAAGAGTGGTGAAGAATTCTCTCCAACTCTTGGGCATTATCCTGCAATGTATTATCCTATTGTACAGCTTTGTGTACATTGCACCCACCGGGTCACAATATAACATATCTTTATATGTTATATTCGAGTAACCCGGGGATGAGTTGTTGGCTTTGTTCATTGCTTCAACCACCTTACCGGACAGAACATCTCTGAAATCGAATGGGTCTCCTCTCTTGACAAGTAGAGTATCGATCAATTCGCTTACAGGGGGGCAATTGACTTGGTACTGAAATGCTCCATGATTGCATCTGTCGATGGAGTGGTATCTGCCACCGTGTTGTTCAAAATGATTTGCACGGCTCTTTTCTGGTGGGTCTTATAGGCTTTTCTCAGACTTGGATCCTGGTTAGTGGATTCCACTACTTTGCTGCCCATATACAGATTTCTCCGTTTTATAGGCCTATGGGAGTAGATATATATTGTGATATCTCTTTCCAGCATTTCAGGGTCCACTGTCGACGATCGGATTTCTGCAAAGGTAAGTGAGTTTTCCACTCTTGCTGCACGAGTTGCATTAAGAGTGGTGTGATCTTCTTTTTTTTCAATGTTCAAACTACATAAAGAACATGTTCTATAATATTAAATGTAATTATAAAGTTTTGGAATAGACGTTTTTCCAAGTTGGGCAGACCATGTTCTTTATAAATATATTAAATAAATATAATATATTCAATATTGTAAATATTTTTAAAAGTTAGAAATTTTATTTTGAAAGATTTTGATTCTGTTATTTTTTTATTGGATAATTAAACAAAAATAAATTTATCCGTTTTCCCATTTACCCTTTCATGATGTTTTAAATATATATTTTATAGATAAAAAACATGAATGAATATTGGGAGAATCTAAAGAGTAAATTAACTAAAGCAGTCGAATTACAAAAGAAAAAGATCAACAATGCAAAAGAAAAAACAGTAAATAGTAACAAAAATCTAAAAAGACAACATTCACAATCGATCACAATATCGAATCAAAGTTCATGCAGCAACAATAAAGAAAATAAAATTAAAAATGATCGTGATCCTTCATTCGATATACCAAATAAGAAGATAAAACTTGATAACAACTCAGATTGTCTAAAAATTATATTAAAGAGAAACAATTTAGACAAAAATTCTTGGTTTATTTATTCATCATCAAAACTTAAAAATAATACTCAAATTGGTCCTCATTCTTCAAACAACAAAGAGATCATCGAACAGAAAAACAATCTTCAAACAAGCCTCCCTCAGATCGAAAAACACAATTTATCAAAAAATGAAATTCCGACAACCTCTTCACAAGAACTCTATCAAAATATAAATGAATCTATAATTAAATGTCCAATTTGTTTAGAATCGATTTCCAAAGACATCGCAATTATACAAAATTGTAAACACGAATTCTGTGAGACTTGTATTAAAGAATGGCTCGCTCATCAAACCACATGTCCCATGGATAGAACTATTCCAACACAAGTCATCATTTATAAAGACTTGAATAAAAAGATAACTAAAGAAATTATTAAAAATCCAAAACAATTGAAAAAAACAATCGATGAATATGAAGAAACGAATGTTGTATATCTGAATGATGAAGATTATATAAATGCAGAAATAGAAATTGAAGAAGATCCTAATGATGAAGAATACGTTGTTGAAAGTGAAGAAGAAAGTGAAGATGAAAGTGAAGAAGAGATTGTAATTCCAACTCGAAGATGCAAAAGAAATCAAATAAATAACAACTTGAATGAGAATGTTCGTGCTTGTAGATTTAATTTAAGAAGTCGTTCTAATATTAGTTATTTATAATTCAATTTAATTTAATTATTTATAATTCATTTTAGTCAATTATCCTTAGGGTTACATTAATTTTCTGTTTCTATTAAATCAAATTAAATTTATAATAATAAATATTTGAAATATTTTCCTATTAAAAACTAAAAACACGAACCGTTTTAATAATGTTCAAAATAGAATATCAAAAGTACAACGTTTAAAAATATTTTAAGATATTTTTAGTCGTATCTATTTTTAATCTTTGATTTTGATCTTAAATGATAGAAAAAAGTAATTATTATAAAATTTGTGAATTTTAAAATAAATAATTTAAAAACTCAAATTTTTACAATTACTTATGAAGGTGTAACAAGTATTTATTATAAACAGAAAAATGTTTTAAAATTCTCTAAGTCTTTTTTCATTGTCATAAAATAATTTTTACCTTAAGTTTACAATTTTACATGCTCTATTTGTAAAACATTTTTTACTAGAATATTCAGTCATAAAATCTGTAATAAATGTGATCTTAGTATTAAAAAAAGAAAGTTAAGGAAATATATTTACTATTTGTTAGTAAAATAATATCCAAATTATACTGCAAAATTGACCGGACATCTGATTTATTTTATATACATCTTAAATATGGTTCATATTGTATACTCAATTATTTAAAAAAGGTGATTAAAAATAAAAGTTTCTTTATACTTCCAACCTAATTTATCAATAAAAACTCTAAATCTTTAAATAAAAAAAATTTTCAATCTGAAAACAATTTATATTACTTCTAAAGTCACCGTGCAGGCCCAAAAACTCGCTGAAAAGATTAATTAAAACATTTGAAATTCTTTGAAAATCATACAGAAGTTTATTTATATCAACGAACAGTAATAATAAATTTTGTTTAATTATCACATTTATCATGCTTTATAGCAATTGGAAATTGTACAATGACTAGAAAAAACATATTTCAAAGTACGAAAGAAACCATTTTAAACCATTTCTGAGATGCTTCAGATTCCTAAATCCGCATATGTGTTCGGAATTTAAATATTATTTTTATTGTTAGGATCATGAAATAAAATATACAAAAAAAATTTAAATTAAAAAAATTAATACTTAACCTTCCTGAAAAGAAATTATAAAATTATATAAAATTAAAACAAAATATGTTGGTTAATCCCTTCATAACTTCCATTTTGTTTGAGCTCAGTGCTCAGAGAATTAGGGTGGTTGCTAGGGAGTAAAACGGTATTATTATTATACAACATGTATCATTTTAGTAGTATTTATTTACTAATATCTAAATCAGTATTTTTTCATAAAGATTACTATTAGTATTGTTATTATTGTTTATTATTAGTATTGTTGAGGTTATGTTTTAAAAAAAATTATTATATATAAATTATATACCGTACGGTTATAAATAAATAATATACCATACGGTAATTGTTATTAACAAAAATAATATTTTTAAAATATTTTAAAATATTTTGTAAAAAAATGAGTTGAGGTTTACGGCTTCCCTTTCGGTCATTCCTGGGAATGATGAACTATTTCGCCTCATTCCCGGGATGGCTCCGAGTTTCGAAGCCCGTGAGTATAAAAAAATTTTATAAAAAAATATATATATATAATAAATATAAATATAAAAAAAGCAATAATTCTTACTTTTTAAAAAAATACATTAAAATTCTGGGGAATATTTCCCTTTTTAATGAAAATAAGTTTCGGCTTATCGGCCGAAAAATATAAATTAGCCATTAGGCCATTAATAAATAAGCCCATTTGGGCAAAAGTAATTGATTTATGTATTGACCTTAATGGCCTTTCAAGTTTGATGTATGGCCAAAAGGCCTAATAATAATAATAATTATTATTATTATTATTTTTTAAAAAAAAATTTTAAATATTTTAATATATATTAATATATATAGTATAAATAGTATAAATATATAGTATAAATAAATATTTTTATATAAAAGTAGGAAATAATAAACACAAAGAATAATTTTAAAAACAATGAACAATTCATGTATATGATCGAAGCAATAATTTAGTATTTATCTAAGCTGTATAGCATTTAATAATCTCGTCTCCAATCATTCAAAAGTTTTACAAACATTTGCTCAAAGAATGTAATTGTACATTGAAATAAACAATTTCTCAAAGAAACTTTGTTATTTATTGGAGTCAAAGAGTTCATTATAATACATTAAGAGTATAAACGTTGGGTAAGATAATTGATCGCCGATCACTAAATAAATCCTTCTGATTTCCGAGTTTAAATTCAAATTAAAATTAAATACCCAACAGTATTACTATTAATTTATATTATTATGAATTTTTAAAGTATATTAGTTGATGAAATATTATTAATACGAAAATTATTATTTAATATTTTATTACTATTGTATTAAAATGTTTATTGTATTACATTTTTAATGTGCTAGCACAGTGCTTTTTAAGTTGCACATGTGCAAAAGTGCAAAAGTCAATACATAAAATTTTTTAAAAGTGCTAATGTCAAAAATCGATAGCATATGTTTCATGCATATTTTGATTCTCTATCTGAATGTGCAATTATAAATTTTATATATTGATTACTTTTTTCTATTATTAACTTAATGTGTATATATAATGGTACAAGGAAGCCGAATATCAAAAATTTGCCATGCACTTGTATAGGAACCCATATACGTACATTCCGATTCCATTTCAACATTTTCGAAAAAGAGCTGAAATATCTATTTTTTTCGAACAATTCTGAAATTCTTAAAAAAAGTGCTTAAAAATTTATTTTTTCGAATATATATGAAACCCCTATGATATATGTATGTCATTCACAATCAAACAATACCTCGTGATTCGTCTAATGTACCTGATCAACAATCACAAGTACCATGGTTACCGTAACCAAGATACATAAACTTTTATTTTACATGTAAAAACTACATGTATTAAACTCCTATTATACTTAAAACGTGCATAGACATTATACATAATATGTACATGATCTGCTAAAGTAGCTGATTTATTTATGGCTTTCTATCTATGTGTTCAGACAGATTTTCGATATTTTGCTTTCTTGGACCTGTGCACCCTATGGGCATTCTGCACCACTTTACACTATATTATATTAAAAGATGAATATATTGCACTTTGTACGATTGTGAACTTATTGATTTTGTACACTTGTACTAATAAATTTTTTTTTCTATTTTTAAATCTTAATAGAATATATTTTTTCTTTATTATAATTCATTTTACTTTTGAATTTTCAAAAATAAATTTTCTTTAAAAGTTAAAAAACATTAAAAACATAATAAAGTTTTTTACAATTAAAAAAGCAAAGATTTAAAATCAAGATAGGCTTAAAATGCGTTGTATCTAAGCAGAGGGATTTTCAGTTTTTGTTATTGGAGATTCTGAAAATCTTTTCCAGTCATATGGAACTGAATTTGAAGGGTTAGAGGGAAGTTTTTTTAAAGCTGTTTGAGAATCTTTAACGGGATCATTGTTCGGGATTCGAACATTTAAGTTACTGTATATTTTTTTTAAAAAAATTAAATTAAATTGTCACTGTTATATATATGTGTATATGGTTGGCTCGATCGAATGTCAAAAAATTCTCGAGAAATTTTGTAATTTGGACAACGAAAAGAATTGCAATTTGAAAGTTTTTTGTTGATGAGTTATAACGAATTGAAAAAAAAATTAAATAACGGTTATTCTCTGATAATCGATATTAAAATGAAAATCGAATTTGTTTGTGGCGAAAAAATTGATCGAATTTCTTTATTTCTTGTTTTTAAAGTTAATTTGATAAATTCTGTTATTGTTTATCTGAATCAAATTAAATAATTGAGCGCGTGACATTTATCATTTTTTATCATTATTTATTATTTTGACATTTGTTTATCAAAAATAAATCTTAAATATTTTTGAGTTGATTGTTTTCCTAAAGCGACTATTTAATGTCGTATCTGTCGAGAAAAGTACTTTACGATTGTCGGCCGGGCGTCGCCGATAATTTTGTCGACTCGACATTTTTGATTAATATAAAAAAGAATTATAAAAATAATGAAAATATCAAATCGGAATCGCAAAGGTGGCATAATTRCAAGAAGATGATTTATGTGAAATCATCGAGTGTTGGTGCGGCCAATTCTCATTTGCCGATTCCAGAATCATTTTGGCCAGATGAGCATTTAAATGATAAATTGCCTTCCCGATCGGCTCATCTGATTATATGTTTCTCGACAATAAAAATGCCAATCCCGAAAATCACGGAACACTTCCCCATCGATCGATACGAACTTGAACCGTCTCCTTTGACCCAATATATTCTCGAACGGAGAGACTCCAATTTCGTATGGCATTGTCATGTGCCGAAAAGCGGAAAAGCAAAAGACTATCCGTTCGGTTATTTGAAACCGAGTTCTGATCTTAAATCGGTTCACTTATACGTTCTGTCGTACAATTTCCCGGCTTTAATTGATCTTCTATCGAATCTCCCTGATACATTAAAAATGCGAATCAAAAAATGGGCCCAGCTAATTCGAGCCGAACCATTGTGCAGCTCTGTTGCCTCCGTCCGATCCTCGGGGCGACCTGGTGGTCGGGCGGAACAATCATCACCTATCTTTTTTCTATTTTTACTAACTATACTAATACGAGTCGATTCCAAATCATTTTCATCCCCGGTGTTTACCATTTCACAGTTCCAATGTTTGCTGGATCTTTTTCGGCATTGGAATAAAAATTGTGAATAGGATTCTTGTCCAAAAATATTTCTGACGGGGGGAATAATAATATCTGAGGAATCAGATGTTTTACCGAATGATCGACTAATTTTGATCAGTAAATTGTGAGATTTTTCAACGTGATCCTCAGAAATTCATCCAAACCACAAATTTGAGAACTTGATGCACTCAGAAAGTCGATACTAGCGAAATTTTCCATTTGAGGAAAGTGGTTCAGAGAATCGGTTCGATTAGCATTTTGACAGCGAATGAAATCTTCTTTCGATAAATTTTCAACGATGATTATTTGAAAGAATTCGATTGATTCATTAGATAGGACTTTGATTGAAGAACTGTCAAACGATTCTTCGAATTTTGAATTTATCCATTTGTAATAACTATTTTTTCTTACACACAAGAACTTTATCGATTTCTACATAATCAGGATTGAAGAGATATTCATCTGGTTCATCAACATTGTTAATTTTCATATTCTTATATCGTTTTAATTTTGATGAAAATTTTGCATCTGAAACGGTTTCAGCAGATTTCCACTCGAATTGAATGTATGAAAATCCGCAATCTTTTAAATAATATTCATCAAATTCTATTTAAAAAAGACGCTCAATATGAATTTGATTCAATTTTATGAAATCTCGTAAAATCAGGAATAATATCCGATGTGATTGATTTGATATTGATTTTTAAAGTGAATCGATTTGTTCATAATAATTGATAGCGGCAATCATCACAAAACCCAATGAACGTGA
>MQRK01232435.1:61457-71509 GCA_001938485.1 Girardia tigrina | reverse complement strand
GTTCATGAATTGCTAAAATAAAAATTCTTTAAAATAAAAAAAAATCAATGATTTGAGCCACACTTTTCTTCGTTCGTGGTGTCATTTTCTTGGAATAATTGAAAACTGAGGGTACACTAAAATTGTCTTTTCTGACCCAGAAAAGTTATTTTGTCCTTTTGAGTGCATTATGAAAAGTGCTTAGTATTTTTTTTAAAATTCTGTTATTTAAATAAACGTTTTCGACATAAATGTTTTTCAAATGAAAGAAAGGGACTTTTGAGATTTGGAATCCAATATAAATAAACATAACAATAATTCAGATAATAATAGTATTTGAATCTCAAACTCTGGAATCGATATAATAAAACGTCACATCTAGTAATCATTTCATAAAACACTTTAGACTGTTTTTATTCATAATTTTTTTAATAATATAAAATTAAAACTACTATTACGAGAAAAAGTATTTATATTTCATATATATGGAAAAATTAATAAAGGCAACAGTTGATAAGAGTGCACGCGTACCCCGACTACACAGCGGCGACAGCTTCTTAAGTATAGTTTTTCTTCATATGGGGATATGTTGTTTTTTAAGTTTTTAAACATTTTAAGTCAGAAAAATTGTAGCGTTAATCGAAATTTCTTAATTATCTATTTGTAAATTTTAGTTATTTATATAAATAGTTGTGTTATATATAAATTTCTGTCTGTAATATTTAGCGCGAGTCTGAGTGAGAGTAAATTTATTTTAAAAGATTTTAGTTTTTTTTAAAGTTTGAATCATTAAACGGAAATAAGTGTTTTAAATAGTAAACAGTTTGAAATCGACTCGTGTTGCTTGTTACTTTTGTAGCGGAATATATTTTTTATTCACATAGAATTAAAATACACTTTGATCCATTTTGTTCAATCAGAAAACGTGTTGGGTTGCAGATTAACCCAGCGAAAGTTTATTCTCAATAGTTAACAATTTCCATAGTAACTAAAATTTCTTTTTAGAATCGATAAATGTCATGGATTTCGAATAAAATTCAAGCTCAAATAAACAGCTTGGTAAAACAGGGGATACTAAAATATGGAAATGTTTTAAAATCGTGACAGAAGAATTCGAGCTTCGTTGTTACTCCTGGCAAAGGAACTAATTTAAATGAGTGAATGACTTATCTCGAATTCATAATACAGAATACAGGGTTGCCCAAGAGGTATGCATTGCAATTATTACAGAAATGGAATCAGTCCGGAATAGCGAGCATTCGATATAAAACAAATGATGATCGACGCATAGGAACATATCAAGATTACACAATTTAGGCTAAATTAAGTAACTCTGAATTTCGAGATAAATTAATCGTTAACTGAGCTACGCACCAATATTTTATTATTTTTAAGGTCTGGGTCTTAACTTATTATACAATGAACTTTCTAGGTTTTTCTATAAGAATTCATCTTTATTAATTTAATCAATCTTTGCACTTATTTAACTTTATAATCCATTTTTGAAACTTCAAAGAGTTGCAGCTTTTGAATCACTTGCTTTATGTTAAATATATATGTTGAGACACAAATACATGTCCTTTGCCGCTGCAAGTCAAACATGACACTTGTCACTGCACGCCATAATGCCGTAGTTGACCTGGTTATCGAAGCCTTAGACTTTAAACTCCCCTATTACGAGATACTAAAGGATAAAAAAAGTAACTTTTCATCATCCAGCAGAATAATCGATATGCAAGTCAAAAACACTGGCGGAAAACTCTATGGCTAATCGATGAGACGGAGAATCTAAAGTCTGCCAGAGAGCTTAATGAGACAAAATACGAATCCCTTGAAGTCGAAGCTAAAGCGAAATTTCCAGGTTGGGGTGTGCATCTCGGGACAATAGTCGTTGGTTGTCTCAGCTCTTGGCCAAAGAAGAATGATGAAGTGCTCCAAAATCTAAAGCTGTCTGGCATCGCAATCAACAACCTTCGAAGACGATGTGTAATATTAAGTATCAGATACTGCGCATCGACTTGGGCGAAACACAACATCAACTGCTTCAACCCATGCTCAAGTTCCATGAAAACTCCAGTCAACTCAATCCTGGAACGGATTCAAACTATGGACACTTAACGACGCTATAGTCAAAAGTGATCCTCTTTCTGTGGTCCTTTGAGACCCTTCTTATACTTTTTTTATTATAATAAAATTTTGTATAAATCAATATTATTTATTTACACTTAAAATTCTTTTTAATGATTCTAAGTCTCCTCGAATTCTTAGGCGCAAACCTGACATGAATTTCATCATCATTACATGTGACTATACACTAGTTCTCACATCAACATTCGAGACGGCTGATTTCATTTATTAAAAAATCACACTAATTTAATCACCACGTATATGTTTAACGTTTAACCAAACCATTAATATAGAGTATTTAAAGACGCCCGGGTGCCCTTAATTGGTATATAGCCTATTTATATTGCAATGATGTATTTTGTCATGACTTTTTTAATATTTTATTTTTGTACTTAATATTTTCAAGAATGAATTCATTCGGCTCTACCGAAGACTCGAGCCCGGTTAGTCTGTTGTTGAATGCCATTGATAATGAGAATTACGATGAGGTTCGAAGACTTTTGAAATCACCGACTTTTATCTATTTGGAAAACGATGTAATTTTTTATTTTATTTAATTAAATCTATTATTATTAAATTATTTTTCACTTGAATAATGTCATCGCATTTGCCACTGCCTAAGACTTACTATTGCTTGGTGCAACTACTCCAAATGTGCGTAGAGTCAGCTTAATATTATTTATTCAAATTTATGGAGTTCGAAAAAGAAAGAAATGCAAATTACTTTTATAAATGCATCTTTTGTCACAGTAAAATAAAGTTTTTCCAATCTTTAATTAATTTTGAGACAGGAATATTATCGTATTTTAGCGCTATTATGTTATTTTCAATTTTCAGAGTAATAAAACAATTACAGGGTTTTTCATTGAAACTTGACAAAATTGGAGGAGTCAAAAATAAAAAAATTAAAAATCATGTAAAGCAGTGGTTCTTAACCGGTGGTGCACGCACCCCTTAGGGGTGCGAGCTAGAATATCTGGGGGTGCGAAACTATAATTATACAAATGCACGTGTAGCTAGTAAAATAAAAAACTAAACTTAAAAATTCTAAACTTAAATTCACACGAAATAATTTCATTGATGGATATTTTGCTACTGGAGATATTGANNNNTCGGAAAAATGGATATTAGATCCATTTATTTATAATCTGGACTCAATGGATGACAGTAATTTATTAAAAGATGATCTTGTTGAATTACGGACAAATGGACGCAATCAAATGGAATATGAAACAGTGAGTTTGGAAAATTTATGGTGTGCTCAAGTAATGTCATATCCACTATTAGATAAAATAGCGCTTCAGCATCTTGTTCCATTTGCCACAACGTATTTGTGTGAGATGGGGTTCTCGTCACTTGTACAATAAAAACAAAAGCTAGAAATAGACTTCATGCTAGTAATGATATGCGTGTGGCTATTTCAAAAAAAATTCCCCGGTTTTCAAAAATAATTGAGGAAAAGCAACAACAAAAAAGCCATTAATATAAATCTTGATCATTTATAATTGGTTATTTCAGCTAACAATTAAAATTTATAAAAAATTTGTTATGCACATAAAATTAATAAAAAATATGTTTGTTTTTCAATTTTTATAATTCAATAATTTCGGGTAAGGGGTGCGAGAATATTGTTTGAAAATTTTAAGGGTGCCGGTAGCTAAAAAGGTTAAGAACCACTGATGTAAAGGATCGGAAATAATTTTTTTGAAAAAATATATGAATAAAATAGAAATGAATAAAAATGTAATCATACTGTTATATTTATACAAAATTTAGAAAATAAAGATTATTTGGTTAAAAAAATAATATAAAATTTAAACAATAAAAATTCAAAAGTTCAATTATTTATTATTTCATTATTCGCAGATTTCAGAATTTAAGAAAACATGTTCCTCCATGTAGTGTTCACTAAATCGCATCAGCAGTAGCAACCAATTAAGAGTTTTTTAGGTGATATTTAATTTAATTTTTTGATTTTTAATTTTGAAAAAACTTTCTTAATTGGATTTGCAACCCCTGGAATTTTTAAAACTGAAAAATTCAGATGCGCATTTAAAAAAAATTTTCAAAACAATTTAAAATTTTTAATTGATAAAAACTTAATTAATAAATCTGTTTGTGTTTAAATAATACAAAGTATGCATCGCGTACCTTTTAAATTTATGACATTTGTAAATAAAAAATTTTTGCTAATTTTTCGTGATCGGTATTACATTAACAAGAAAAATCATAATTTTTTCCGTGTATATTTAATTTTTTGGATAATACCATAAATAAAACGATTCCAATAATTACAAATCAGAACGTATTTTTTTTGTATTTTATGATTTGCTGGTGAACGAACAACAATTGGAATAAGAATCGTAATTTTTCTTTTTTAAATAAAAAAAGGAACCCAAGTCAACAACAACAAGAGAATAAATTGTCGAAAGATTTACTTTCTGTTTCAAATCATGAAAATCACTCGTTATTTATGGATTAATAATTTACCGAAAAATTGCGAAGAAACCGACATTAGACAAACATTTCAAAGTCATGGTAAAATCCAAACAATCCGAATCCATCAGAACAACAACTCCCGCGGAGCGATTGTCGCATTTATCGGTTGTAAATCGTCGACATCGATCTTTTCTTCCTCGATCAATTGCGTCGCTTCCGATTTGTCGCGAGTGACCGAACCACGATCCTTCATCGTCTGGATCACGGTGCGTGCGGGTATGGTGGCGACCCTTCGAAAGTATGAACGCCACCAAAATACGATCGCCTTATTGCTAGGCGACCGAATCTCCCCGTTTCACTCTTTAGTACGCAACCCCAACACTCCAATATCCTTGACAGTTCGTGGCTGAGATTGACTGAGAACCATTTCTTATTGTTTCGAGGAGTTCATTTTTGCTTCTTGAGTTAGATCTTTACGAGATCTCACTGAAGCGACAATTTTTTTGGCAGTACCTCTTTCTGATCTTCCAAAATTTATTTTCATTGCTAAAGAAAAACCGACTTCATCGATAAAAAATATATGATTTTCATTATAAGAATTCAATTTGTTTAAAAAAGATAGGGTGTAGTTTCTTCTAAGGCTTATAGTAGTTTCGTCATTTCTTTTGACTGGAACCAAACTTAATCTCTTGAATGTAAAATTGAATCCTTCCAGTATCCTATGAATTGTTGATCGAGAAACAGAGATTAAATTTATTTTGGACCATATTCGAAAGATCTTTTAAAGATTGAGTACAATCTTTTCCAATCCACTCCGTTATTTGAGTCTTCTTTTCATCTGAAAGTTTAGCTCTTGCGCCATTTGCAATCTTTTCTGAATTTATTTTTCTAGAACTTAAATATTTTGAAATTATCTTTTGTACCGTTGTTCTCTTCAAGTCCATTACTTCTGCGATATTCTTGGCTGAATTTCCTTTTAAATATGATGCAATAATTCTTTGTCGATTTTCATTAGATGTTGTTTTGGTTTCTCTCCTTTTAAGATATTTAAACTGCTGAAGAATTTAACAATCATAAAGAAATATCGCTATATAATACAAAATCTAATTTACTGATTATTAATGGATTTTTTTTATATTCGGCTAAAACATAAACAATATATTTGTACTTTTTACATCATATCTCTGTATTTTTTATGATTTCAAATTCATTACTTTATTTTTAATAATTTTATTTTTGACTCCTCCAATTTTGTCGAATTTCAATGAAAAACACTGTATGTAAGTTGTGGGCATTTAGAAATTACTATTCAAGCCTGAAAAAATCTACGAATGAAATAACTCATCCAATAACAAGTATCCGTGCATTATATTCAAACACTTTTTACAAGACTAGACTAAATTTATAAATTGTTTTAGTTTAAAATGTCAAAAAAGAGAAGAATGTCTTTTACTGTCGGGTTTATGCTTCATGTTATTCCATATACCATGCATCATTGAAGCAGAGTTGCTCAAAGAATTTAGGGTCACACCGAGATTAAGGGACATCATAAGAGTAGCTAAAAATAGGCCATTTAATAAAAAGAGAATACTGATGATGATGATAAAGTGGACTGACTTGAAAAAAGTGAGTTGTTTACCATAGAGACAGTGAAGCAGCAGTGTCCACATAAATGACTTTATGTGATGCCTACAAGATAGCAGCACAAATAAGTTGCTGATTTTAATGGAACTTTTAATCAGGTATTTCACTTGTTGAAAAGGTATGATTTATCAATACGAACACTGACAAGATTGACACATATACGTATAAAGACAAGATAATCGAATTTTACATTTCATCATTCTTTTGAGTAAAAGAATACCATTTCTCGTAACTAAATCGGAAAAAATGATGAAACACTCATGGTATTGGATTGTCATTTTAACAAAATTGTTGCTATGAAAAGAACAAAATCTGTTGCAGTAAAGATAATTAGCGACAAACAAACTATTTTACTATTTTTATGTTACCTTGCGGATTAGACAAAACTGAATCCCATGTTAATCTTTCCGAAAAAAGACCATTCCAAAAGAAAATATTCCTTTTATTCTTGTTCAGTGCAATCACAATGGTTGGATTCTTGAAGATAGAGTTAAATTGTATTTTCATTCGCGAAAGATCTAATAATCTGATCAAGCAACTGATTATATTATTAACAAAATGAACAAAATTATTGAAAAACCTTCAATAAAAAGAAGGCAGACTAAACATTCAAATTTAAAATAGATTTTATTATTTAATAATTTATTTTTAATAAAATATTATTAGAAAAATACAAAATTGTAAAAATCAAATATAAAGACCAATATATAATATATTTGTCTAAAATGTTAGTTTGTTTGTTTATTGGTTTGTCAGTCACGCTATGATCAAAATGTGGAGGAACCGGAGTGAATCCTTCTGAGGCCGTAGTAAATCTGAATAACCCGCATCGAGACAGATCTGTCGGTGCAGTGCCTTAACTAAAAGACGTATGTAAGTCGACAAAATCGACCGAAAACCATACTGGTCGACCGACTGTTAAATCAACACCAAGTTCGAAACAATAAATAATAAATTATAATAATTTAGATTTAACAATTACAACAGAAACTGTCAAAGACAAAAATTTACCTCATATGTCATATCTTTTACTAATAAGATATTATCATAATCTTTCAACTACTTTTACAAAATTAAGTCAAATTATCTTTCCTATTGGTTTTCCATAATTCTTAAAATTTGTAAATAAATGACATAAATGTTAATAAAAATAGTAACTCCAAAGGAAAACGATTCATTTAACAAAAATGTATTAAGAATTCGTTAACAATATAACAATAAGAAAGAAAGAAGTTTGATTGTCACTCAACAGGCAAATTGGTTCGGCGATAGGTGTAATGAATTGATTAATCAAACATAATCGAATCGATTGTCCATTAATCGACTGTCTTAAATTCCACAGATTCAAAAATCTAAATTTCAGTAAACGGATAGAGGTATGAACGAGAAAAATAATCTTTGTATTGATTGCGATCACTACAGAAGTAGTCCAAAACGAATTAAGTTGATATCGATTATTTGTGGTTAGTTAGCCGAGTCACTTGAGTTTCAAATAAACAACCAAAGATTAATGGATTCACTGGAATGTTTTTTTTGTCACGATAAGTAGTGATACTTATTTGGTTCGAGATTAAAATTAAGATCCATTAATTCGCAAAACTTTATTTCTTTCACATATTACATTTTACAAACAAATTTATGAGGAACATTATTTCCAATTGGCATAAAACAGATTTTTAAAATTCTAAATATAAATATGTATGTATTAATTAAAGATATACAATTGATTTTATTTTAAAGTGTTGTATAATAAATAAAAATTAAATTAAAATTTTTGTTAATCCGAAATATTTATTTTTTTAAAAAACTTATTTAAATAAATTATTTGAACTTATTTAATTATAAATATGATATTACAAATTAATTATTCAAGAATTTAATGTTAACCGAAAACCCCAAACAATATTTATTATTAAATATTATTTTAAGGGATTTTTATATTTATTTTTACTACAGTAATTGTATTAGCAAATAGTCCATAACGTTTTAAATTATTAATGGTTAATCGGTATGCTTTGCTACAATAACATGCATATGTCGTGAATGATCCGGATTAAAAATTAAAAGAAGCCATTTTAACTTTCCCGTATCCATGGTGGTAAAAATGACACCTTGTTAATCCGTGCCAAATTTGCTTTAAATTATCTTATTAACCTTCGACCATCCAAGCGATTTCAGTCCGCGTCATCATAACGTCCACATTTTGACACCTTTCGTATTTTGCTAAATTAATAGTAAATAAAAACATATATTGACAAAATTACACACGAATTAACAAGGTGTCATTCTTACCACAATGGATGCGGAAGGTTAAAATACAATGTGTTATTAACCCTTTCCAGCCCATTGTTGCCATATGGCAATATATTTGAAAAATTAAATTACAGTTATCTCTTTTACCCAATTTAAATTTTACACAGTAATAGTTTCTAAAAAGTCTAATAGATGACACTACATATATTAGAATGCAAAAAAGCGCGATTCTCACTTGTTTCTTAGCAATTTAAATCAACATTGTAAAAATTTTTTTTGTCAAAAGTAATTATTTGGACTGGAAAGGTTTAAAGCTATATATTTCGACGGAATACCGTCATCATCAGGTGACGCTGATTGTAGCTGTTAAGCTTATATGTTAAAATGATGATTATATAATCTATTTTGGAATTACTGTTTCACGTAATCACTTTCAACAAAGTTGATGAGTCACTTGATTGGACATTAATTGCTGAATTAACTGCTTTAATTATTAATGCCTTACACGAGACTCTTTCCCAATAATTTGTAACATTGCCGCATAAAACTTTAATAAATATTTATTTATTAATCTTGATTAGATTTATAAATTTATTACTGTCTGCAGTTTGTAAAACTAGCTCGTGACCTCAAATTTCCTGAGATGGTGCATAAAACCATCGATAACAGTCAATCGGGAGATCATGAAGTTGCAGAGGATGATGACATCAATTGATCGAGATGGAACCCCTTTTGTGTTGACATTTTGTCTGACTTGATGCATAATAAATAAATATTCAATAATCGATATTGTCGTTCGCCGTTCTATTGATCTACATTTGAGCTGGTGAGTGTGAGTGTGTGTGTGGTAGCAAGAAACAAATTGGATTTGTATTGCTTTTGGACTTATTGGTTGATGACATTGCTTTAATTTCTTGATATTACGGGGATTAATGAGTCACAAATGTTCGATTCGCATTTAGATAAATATTTTGATGAATACTCGTAATAAATTTTGGAACTTAATTTTGTCGTTTTATCTGATGATTTCTATTAAAGTGAATCGATCCACGATGGAATTGTTGTCACAACTCTACCAATTCCACTTGTTTTTGTTTGATATATTGATCATTAAAAAATACTTATAACGTCAGTTTTATATTTCTTCCCTCAGTAAGATAATTACAAATATTATAACAATATTTTATATAATAAATTAAAATAATAAAGTCGATGGAAATATTTGGGATTTAAAAACTTAATAATGACTACAAACAATTTGTAATTTGAGTTGTCGTTGTGGGAGGTTTAGTGAATACTGGGTTATCTTGGAAATATCGGAATTTGAATAACAATCAAAATTTATAACCGATCAAAACAATTAATCATCTACGATTTTAATTTGCGATAATTTGAGAAACTACAACAATCAAATACATTTATTATCAACAGAATCATCATCCCAATATCAAACATTCCATGATTGATCGTTTATTACCTTTTCAGAAAATATATAATGGTTATAGTAATTTTAGAGTGTTCATTTAGTTTCGACTCCTAACATTTCTTTTTCGTGTGTAGTGATAACGTTTTTTTATTCCTTCCCTTTTAACTATTTAGTTATATATAAA
>MQRK01232435.1:47364-58711 GCA_001938485.1 Girardia tigrina | reverse complement strand
AACAACTTGTTTCTCGTTGGCAAAAATGTATTGATGCCAACGGTTCATACTTTGATTAATGAACTTTTGTTTCTGTGAATTTGCACGTCTTTGAAGTTTGTGTCCCAAAACCGCCATTATTTTTCGACCAACCTAATATTCAATTGAATTTTTCTTAAATATTTTTGCTAATTTTGTGAATTCCGCAAAGATTCTACATAATTCGGAAATTATACAAAGTCGGAACAGCATAAAATCAACTGGGGGCATTTTTCCTTTGGACAACTGTCCGGCCACTTATATGCATTTATTTATTGTAAGTAGCGTTTATGCAACTTTCATTATTATCACATTCTGAACTCATAATTTAACACCACAAAATTTATTAATATCAACAATTCTCATACTTACACAAATTTTTTATTAATAAGAAATTATTTCGCCCAAAATTAAATTCTTTCGATTAAATTTTGAAAATTTACGAAAATT
Organism: Girardia tigrina; assembly: GCA_001938485.1. Lineage (NCBI taxonomy): Eukaryota > Metazoa > Platyhelminthes > Tricladida > Dugesiidae > Girardia > Girardia tigrina. The sequence continues at coordinate 58,243 of MQRK01232435.1, read as the reverse complement.
AAACCTTAAAAATAATTTTACATTTTTTACAAAAAATTTTACAAAATCTAAATGTAAAATAATTTTACATTCTTACGAAACTTTATCATAAAATCTAATTAATTTAAATTTACAATAAGCCTTTTTATTAAAAAAATTATTTCTAAAAATATTAATCCGTTAATTATTTATTTTAAATTTTATTTAAACTTATTCCACTTATAAAATATATTAATTGTTATTAATGTAAACATATTTTAAATATGTATTTATTTTATCATATTTTTACTCTGCATTTTAATTTTCTAATTTATTTTCTTTAAATTTTCAAAATTAAAAAAATAATAAACTAATTTGGCGAAACTTAAAACTAACCCCTCATATTTATATTAGGTCAAGTCAAAAGTAATGTCGTTTTTTATTGACGATTAATTTTAAAGTTTGTTGCAAAATATAAGCATTCTAATCTACAATATTGCCTTCATCGCGTCGAATAACTTCTTCCCACCGTCAAACCAACTTTTCTATGCATGATTTCTACAAGCGTTCATATTTTGATTCCAAATACTCGTCAAGGGCATTTTTGAGAGTATCAAATGAGCTAAATTGTTTTTCTACCAGAACGTGCTGCAATGACCTAAATAAATGATAATCTTTACGTTGGTTGAGGTAGAAGATCCCAGTTAAATTACAGTTATGGACTGAAATATGTTCTTCAAAATTTCGAAATTTGAAAGATACGTTCAAAATGCATTTGTCAAAGGCCATGAATTTTACATCAATTTATGAAGCAATTGATCCGAAGATTAGGAAATCTGGTGAACGGTTAAAAGCGGCTTTTGAAAAACTACCTTCATTTATCCAGAAATTCATGAATTTGTACAATTATGAGAAAGGAAGTGATCCAGGGACAAAGATTGATACAATGGTGGACAAGCTGTAGTATCACAAATGGAATAAAGGAGAATCAACATCCTATTTCATGGTTCATTGGGTGAAAAATCTTCAAACAAAGAATGAGTTCGAAATTTGCAACCTGTCGAAACTTTAAAATATCAAAAGTATTGTCCAAAAAATGAAATATGTTCTAGAAGACAACAAAGTAGCACTAATCAATTGAAAAGAAACTTTTGCTCAGATTGTGAAAAAGAAAAGAAACTTTCAGAATATCCCGGCAAATAACTTCTTAAGAAACACATAAACCAGAGAAAATATTATGCCAAATCAAAGATTTTAGGTTCGTGATTAAGATCAAGGTTCATGACTGAATTTTATTTCTACTACAACTTCCATTATACAAACAAATTTATAATGAACAATATTTTCAGTTTGCATAAACCAGATATTAAAATTCTAAATATAAATTTAAAAAAACAATGGCAATTCATAATCTTGATTAAAAACTGAACGCCATTTTTAAACAATTTATTGTAATTACTTTCGGTGGATTACCCAGTGCCATCTTCAGACTAAATTAACATTAGTTTTTGCAGCTTATATACAAGAATGATGATTATGTAGTCAATTATGTAATAAAGGCTCTATTTGAAAATGGTTAACAGAGAAGTTGAGTGTGAAGCTTGATTATTAATCTTTGAATCCATGGATCTTTTTAATAAGGCCTCACACGTCACTCTCCCAGTAATTTTTAAATCGATAACACAGAATTTGAAAATCATTTTCTTCGATTTTCTTTTTACATTTTAAATTGTGTTCAGCAATGGTGCTCCCATTACCAGTAGCGGATTTAGATTTTGGTGCGTGGGGGGCGAGAAAACTTTCAGGGGGCGCCAAAAAGGTTAAATGTGGTACTACTAGTACTACTAATACTAGTTTCCACTGGAAAGTGAAATCTTAAGTCTCAGTAGTATTCTCCACTGCCTAAAAATATTATGCCTGCTAGCCTACTGCATCATCTATGTCTAACAACACGACATGGTAATATTACAAATAACAAAGTATCAGTAGCAATATGTTGCAGTGTACACGTTAATAATACATACCAAACCAATCCATTTAGTTCTTCTGCATCACAGACCTTGTGTCAGCGTTAAGGATGAAACTTAATCATAATGCAGCTAATTCTTGTATACAAAACTACACATTTATAAAAGTCATCTTGGGGGCGCCATTTAGAATCCAACAGGGGCGTGGAGGGCGTTGTGCCCCCCCCACCACAGTCCTACAGCTAAATCTGCCACTGCCCATTACCCTCTTTGATCCGTTTGCAGAGATGCCGAGATGTCTCTCCAATGTATGTGGCGTTAGACCCATTACAAGTCTATTTATAAACAACATCAGAGCACAAACTGAGAGGAGTGGGAGATTTATTACTGAACATATCACGAATTTTATATGATTGTGAGATAATTTATAGAATCATAGTTTTCGGAATCAGACTTTTCAAAATTGAGGATTTTAAATTTTAAAGCCATCTGAATAAAGAATCGATAAAGATATACCTTGATTCAAGTGGGTTATAATTTGTATTGAGGGAAATGACATGATGGATCGTATTATTAAGATTTTTACGATTTTTAGACTCATTTAAAATTTTATCTAAGGTTTGATGAGTTAATTTTTTCGATAAATGATTTCGACCATACATTCTTATTTAATAAACTTGTTAATTTATTTAAAGTTTAAATAAATTAAAAAGTTTATTAAATAAGAATGTATGGTCAAAATCATTTATCGAAAAAAATAACTCATCAAACCTTAGATAAAATTTTATTTATGTTGATGAAAGAGACCAAGAACGATATATTAAACATTTAATCATGTTGCTTTTGTACCTAGTTTAACAGAAACTACTCGGAGTTGTTTTCAACCCGTGTCAGTTTTCTTTCTGTAAATACCAGTTTCATAAAAATTAGATTTCCAGTTGATCAATAGGTCTGAAAATGGTAGAGTACTCTGCACTTCTTCCTCTACTGTGAATTTGATATTAGAATGGATCGAATTCATATAATTTAGAAATGGTTTTACATGATCTTTATTTTCTAAAATCAAAAATAGATCATCTACATATCTTTATATACAAGTGGTTTATAACCGGAAAAACAATCAAAATTTTCTTCAATTTTGGACAAACAGAGCCTTTATTACATAATTGCGTACATAATCATCCTTCTCATATATAAGCTGCAAAAACTAATGTTAATGTAGTCTGAAGATAGTGAGTAATCCACCGAAAGTAATAACAATAAATTTTGAAAAATGGCGTTCAGCTTTTAATAAATATAAATATCGATATAAGTAATTTTTATTTTAGTAAGTTTTGTATAAATTACATTTTATTTTTTTATAATTTTTATTAAACTTAAATATGATTTTTAAACCTTTAATTATAAAATATTTTTAATGGGATTCCAATGTAAAATTAATTTTCTAAAAATATTTATTTCCATTTTGATTTTAAAAATATTAATTATAAAATTATTTTTTAATATAAATGCCTTTGGAAAATTAAAAAATATTTATTTCCGTTTTTTTTCGATTTTAAACTTCAATTATAAAAATTCATTTTAATTAGAATTTCCCCTTTCAAATGATTTTTCAAAACATTTGTAAAACTTGAACGTATTTTAATTATAAATATGAGTTTACATTTTAAATATTCAAAAAAAACTTTCACCAAAAACTCCTAACACGATATAAAATCAAAAAGAAGAAATCAAAGGCTTCAACTGTAAAAAAAGGACATTCCTACAGCAAATTCAATTAAATTCGGTAAATTTAACGTTATACTTGCGAAGAAGAAGGCCATATCAGAAGGAACTGTCCAAATATATGCTGTTCATCGTGCAAGAAACAATGACATTTCAGCTACCAGTGCTTCGAGAAACAACAAGTTCAATGTGTTAATTTTAGATACAACAATTTCAGACAAAGAAGAAATGAAAATGTGGTTGTAATCAATTCCGAGAGAAGACTCGTAGAACATTGAGAATACGCTGTCAAAATTCCTGATAATTACTCAAAAAATCTTGACTTCTAACAAATAGGAAGATTGATAACAAGATAATAATTCTTTTCACTAAAAAATCCTTTTTTTGGTGTGCTGTCAAAAACAGGAGGCATTGATTTGACTATTCGAAATGTTTGATCGGTTTTTGCTTCTTGTTATTGTGACAAATATCGTATTTTTGTTCCTTCTGTTGATTTTTTATAACTTAAATATATTTATTTCATAAAATTTATTCGTTTATTTTCTGACTTTAGAAGATATAGCGACCGTTTTTATTTCAATCAGTGGATACAGTTTTACACGAACTCTTATCAATCAACACCCATGTACAGTGCGTTTCATTTAACAACAGTAAAATGTTATAACGTGCACATTTAATAACAGTAAAAGCAATCATAATTTTGCTTTATGATTGCTTTAATGTACTGTTATATAATATTGCAAAAGACTTATATAATGTTATATCATAAATTTGAATAACATTCAATTTTATGATTTAATTTTATGTATTGTCGATTAATTTCATTTTTGCAATCTTATTTTATTTTCAACCAATTGTTATAACGACATCGGCGACGGCGGTCTTCGAGAAGATCAACGCCGGAGAAAGTGAACCGGTCCTCATTAGGGCCACAATCGTTGATTGTAACTGGGAATTTATTTACAGCAGCGGCATCAATCGATCAATTAATCAGTCTGTGTGCGCACCGAGCGCGCCCGTGTCGCGATACGAGCCCGCGCAGCGGACTGCGACCCGGGCCAGGCGGTCCAGGTCGACCGCGGCGACTATCGAGTAAAGCGAGCGATCGATCGACTAGCGGACGACGGGCACCTGCAGGGACTGGAGGCGCGAGCACGCGATCCGGTAGTTTCTGACCGACAATCGATCGATTGCCGCTATTTGAAGCCGGCGGCAACGACGATGGCGGAGGAGCAGCGGGAGAACTGATCGATTCGTCCTCGTCGTCGTCGTCGTCACTAATCTCAATGATTGATGATTTCTCGAATCGATCCTATCGAAATATTGATCGTCGTCGATTATCGGTTGATAGAGCGTCGATAAATTGATTATATTGTTGCAACTATCATTTAAAGTGGCGGTATTTCATTGTCGTCGTCCGATAACAAATCGATCGTCTGTCTCGATCAAATCGATAATCGATCGATTCATCGATTCATCATCACGTGGGATGAACGATTTTAAACCGCATCGGGAAGAGCGTCTTTAAATTCGATATCCCGTCAATCGAATATCGATAATTATCGATCGATTTTCCGACAACCGATCGATATTTGTCGATTTTCGTTGATATAATCTTGTCCTTTATTGTACACCTATACAATTGTCTCTTTGTCATTCTTAGAAACTCTGAAAAATGAGGAAATAAATCAAGTAAAATGTTTAAACATCTTACGATTTTCGTTTCTTTTTAGCATGAATGTCATGAGAAACATCCATTGCTAGGTCAGTATTATTGTCTGACACCGAAGAAATGGTTTCCAATTCATAATTCATTTTTTTAACTTTTCTGAGATATTGCTGTTAAAAGAGCCTTAAATTGTTAAATGACCCTAAAATGTTGTGTGTTTTGATGTTTGTATGTATGCATATATGTGTGTGTTTGTGTGTATATGCTTGTGTGAGTGTGTGGCTTAAATTCCTATAGTAAATGTTATTGTTAAAAGATCTTCAACTATTATTTTATTGGATAATTAAATTCAACCAATTTTTTTAAGGTTAGAATTTCGTATCCTGATGTTGTTAAATGAAACGCACTGTATACGCATTGCTTTATACCCCAGCAAGAACCCACATCACGCATCAATGTACAATGCACTCAATGGTCAGCTAGACTGCTAATTAGACGATGCTAATTAGTGCACTCGGTAGTGCAGTACCAGTAGATACCTGGTTGAATGACTAGTCATCCTGAAATATGGCGCATAATTTAGTATTCCTGTTATTTGTGCATTGATCAGTTGCAATTTGCATGGTTTCCCGTTCTGCTAACTTTGCATGTTTTGCTTAAGTTCACAATCCATATCCAAGTGCCCAACTTACGAAAGGTACGGCATTATAGTTCATTATATGCATGACCAGTGTTGGGTTTGTGGTTGTTTTCCAATAAAAACTCAATTGAAGACATTTTTGAAACTTATTTTATATCAACAATATAACATAATATTTAAACAAGTTTTGTTTAAGTAAATTTATGAGGAACATTTTTTTTATTTTTCTAGCACAAACCAATAACATCAAAATAAATTGTAAATATAAATATATAATTTAATTGAATGTAATTTTTATTATTTTTAAAATATTGTATTTTATATTTTTTAAAACTGTAATAATCTTTTAAAAACTCTGAGTATTTTTACATTTTTAATTTTACATAACTTAATATTTAATTTGTAATTGTTTAAAACTGTAATATTTTATTAACGGTTGTCCTACGTGAAAATAAATCAGGTGTTGTCTATGTTATGGGTATGGTATACCCACACATGTAATAATTCTATTTAATTTGTTTGATACGTACTTTATATATCACAGAAGTGATTTAGTAAGGTAAAAATATTTCTAGGATGAATAATTTAGTGCACAATCCATTTTTTAACTTCAAGTTGTTTTAATAAAAACAATTATTGCTGCGGTTTAGAAGTCTTTCGAAACATTTTAAGTAAGTGTTTGTTAACAAAAGTCCTTGAAATACACTTTTTAACTCTAAATAACGTTTGTCAAAAGACAATTTCTTGTTTGATCGAAGCGCGCATTTATTTCGACAAGAAAACATTACTAAAATATTGGCAATAAGGTACGAGAAGTTACATCTTTTCAAGCACGATGTTTGGTACAAATTTCAAATATGTGTTCGAAGATCAATAATTTAGTATTGAGTGGAGTAAAAACATTTTCAGTTCTTGTATAAAAGACAAATGTTACCCACCTATGTGAAGTTGTCGCCGGAACTACGCCTTTTTCAGGGCTTTGTTATTTTAATCAGTTCTAAATTTCGTCATATTTACCCTTAGCGTATCATGAACTTTGGTTTCATTACTACATTACTATATAATTATTTCAGAAATGAGCTCTCACCCAAAGAGAGTCTGCAAACATGCTGCAAATGTGACCATTGGTTTTGTGTCAGATGGTAGTGATGATATTTATGATGATGCTTCTGAAAAAGATGAAGATCAAAGCATTGAAATGGAGGAGAATGTGGAGTCAAATGACGATACACTAGATAGTGATGCAGTAACAAATTTATCTAGCAACAGTGAGGATGAAAGAACGGAAAATGAATCCAGATCTATAGTGGAAGAAGATCTTGAGTTTATTTCATCTTCACGTACAGTTTGGTCAACTATTGCTATATCAAACCGTGGTCGACATGCAATGCACAATCTAATGAATTTCCATGCGGGTCCCGCTCTTGGCGTAAATCCAACCAATGAAAGAGAAGCAGTGCTTTTGTTCTAGGATGTAACTTTTTAGGACACATTGAACTACACCAATTGGCAAGGTCGCAGACGTATTAAAAAATGGAACAATATCCATCCCAGTTGTAAAAAGAAATGGAAAATGGTCGACAGAGACAAACTGGAAGCATTTATTGGCCTGATAATTATTATGGGAGCATTTCGTGCAAGATACAGAGATGTTGAGGAATTATGACCTGCTTGAGATGGATTTCCAATATGTATTTCCAATATATTTATATGCAAATAAAATCAAAGCTTTGTTTTGATGATCTTTTGCGGAGAGATAAACAAGATTGCTTGGCTCCCGTCAGAAGTATTACTGAAGTCTTCAACAGAAAGATCAGAGACGTATATGTTCCTAGTGAATATCTTACTGTAGATGAACAATTGCTTGAATTCCATGGTCATGTTCAGTTTCAACAGTATATTGTGACAAAGTCTGGGAGGTTCGGCATCAAACTGTTGTGGCTTTGTGATGCAGAGACTTTTTATGCTCTGAATTCAATCATTTATGTTTGCCAAGACTGTCCTGTCATATCAAAATGTCACAGTAAATTTCGCGACCTTTTATCTCATCAAGCCTTATCTCAACACGGGACGTCCCCTCATTGGTGATTATACATCACCTCACTTCTACATGATTATATTTCATCTTTCGTTTACATAGGGGACAATTGGTTTTCATCATTGGAACTGGCTCATGAATTGAAACAACAAGGAATATCGTATATTGGAACTATACGGCATAACAATCGCGGAGTTCCAACAGATGCGCGGTCAACGAAGGGAAGAACCGGAAAGGATACCAATATTTATTACGATGGTAATGAGCAGGGCTTGTATCTTTTTGAGATAAGGGGACGAAGCCGGTTTTACTGATTGATACTTTGCATCGCAATGTGCCCATTCCTTCTGTCAAGCAAAAGCCATCCACGGTTTTAATGTACAATCGCACCAAGTTAGGTGTTGACACTTTCGACAAAAGAATCAAGGGGTTTTCATGCAAACGAAAATTTCGACGTTGGCCGTATGCCATATTTTCTAACCTTATTGACATTTCAACCAATAATGGTTGCATTATCTTCACTCAAGGAAGCCACAGTGCAGTCAGATAGCATGAGTCTCATTATGATTTCTTGAAAAAGACAGCTTACCAGCTTGTGGATAATCAAATCAAGTGTCGTATTCAGCCAGAGAGATTAAATTTTAAGATAAAAGACGCCATGGAGATCTTGGGCTATGAAGTGAATTCAATTGTGAATGAAGAATTGGAACCCTTCAAATTGCAAAAAAAACAAGCGATGCGCCTTCTGTCCGACAGAAAAAGATAGAAAGACTTCATGGGGATGTTCTGTCTGCAAAAAGCCCCGTTGCATGGATCACCAAGCAGACATCTGCAAAACCTGTGCTCGTGACTAATAAACTCTCTTCCTGTGTGTGTGCATGGGTGTCAATATATTTGTGTGCGTGTGACTGTCTGATAATATCAAGGACGATTGAGTATGAGAAATTACGAACAAAATTAGTTTTTATACATTTATCGTTTTCATTTTGCTAATTAAAGACCATTCTAAATAGGTGAGTATGTCATACCCATAACATAGGACAACCGTTAGAAACTCATTTCGAATATTTTTAAATCTTTAATTTTACAAAAATTAATATTTAATATGAAATTTATTTGTATTATAAATTTTGTATTTAATTTGTAAAAATTGAAATTTTATGTAAAACCTTTCTTTTAAATTTTATCAATTTTGTAATTTGTAATTTTAGATTACATTTCTTGCTTTTATTTATTTTACACAACTATTCTTTAGTTTTATAATTTAATATAAATTTATTCTTTTTAAATGTAACATTTTTATCTTTAGTTGATGAATTCTATTAGTTATGAATTCTATTCATAATTATATTCAAAACGTTTAGTTAGATTTTAATTCAAAAATTTAGAAGAGTTTCCCAAAATTCTCACATCCAATTCCCTTGAAATGTTCCCAACTTAGTCATGTCGTTTGAAAGCATAAACAGATAAAACGATAACAAATATTATATAGGGTGTTCCAAAAGTAAAATTAATTTGAGGAAATTTATTTGTACGTACTCGTATATCTGACAAAATAAAAGAAAATGCAAAGTTACTGGCACTGCTGTATCTGTCATCATACATAGAGTGTTCTGAATAAGAGCACATTTGCAGTTGTTTTCCTTCCAAGGTGGTGCACTGTTCAAACGGCTCATACGCTGCTGAAATCGCTCAAACACTGCCTTGATCGTCATAAACTTAGTACATGAGGTAGCAAAATGAAAGTATTACTGTCTTCGTACCTCTTCATAATTCTTCATAAATTCATAATGCGTAGAGGAGTACCATTTTAATTCTCTGCTCAAGAGGGCTTTGTGTCGAGATTTCATTCATCTGTAAATAAATGAGAATAATCAGTGTTAAAACGTAAATACCTTTCTGGAGATAGATTAAAACAAACATCCTCCCATTACTTTTGGAACGCTCAATATCTAATAATCTTTTAAAGTGTTACTAATGAATTTATGCAATATTTCAATAAATTTTATTTAATTTATAAAATTATCTTTTGTCCATCAAAAAAGAAAATCGAAAAATCAGTCTCAAATAATGGTTTACAAAAACGAAATTATAAATTTCTATCGGGAACCGAATTCGCTCAATCTAACATGGAATAGCCGACGATCAATTCTTCAATTCCTCACCGCTAATCCATTTACAATCAAAGAAAAGCAAGAGTTACACCATAAGACTGAGAAAGGTATTTCTTCGCTCATTATTTTTATAATGCTCAATTTGTCATAAAATTATGTTTTATAACTTAAACAAAGGTAGTGTTTTTTTTCAATCTTATTGCGTCATTATTTGCAACACGAAAGTGTTTTAAACAAAGATCAAAAATTAAAAATTTTGCATAATTTTCATGCAAAGCTATACTAAACAATCGATATTTTAACGATTACCAGTAGGGGGAAAATGTATGTTCGTTACCACCCCCCGGAGGGGATCACCCTTTACCATGGTAACGGTTCCGGTTTCCATATCAACAACATACATATATCACATGGGTTTCATATACATACGAAAAAAATCGATATTTCAGCACATTCGAAAATGTTGAAATGTAATCTGAACCAAGGTACCGTTGTTAGGGTGATCGGAACCGTTGCTATGGTAATTGCAATGGATTTCTATTTAAGTGCATCAGCACTTTATTGATACTCTGCTTCCATGTACCTCTAAAATCGATGTGTATTTTGTGTAAATTTGCATATTAAGTTAATTATAGGAAAAAGTAATCAATATATGTATGAGGGGTTAATTTTAATTTTTTATCTCGCCTGAATAGTTTATTATTTTTTAATTTAAAGGGTAAAATATTTTTATATTAATTTGCTTGTTAAATATTTTTAAAAATTAAA
>MQRK01232435.1:35554-47239 GCA_001938485.1 Girardia tigrina | reverse complement strand
TTGATTTTGAAAATAGTTTAAATAATTTTTGAAATAAATTTTCGAAATAAATTTTAAGGATTTTGAAAATTAAATCGAAAAGAATTTAATAGATTAATTTGGGTCGAGATAATTAAATTTAATTAACAGGAAAATTTGTTTTAGAAATGTGAATTGTTATATTAATAAAATTTTGGTGTTTAAAAAAATGAATTCGGATATAGACGTGGCAACCACTTCTCACAATATGAAAATTCTAATTGCATATTAAGATAGAGAATCAAAATGTGCATCAAACACATGATATCGATTTTTGACAATAGTATTTTTAAAATTTTTATGTATTGATTTTTACACTTTTGGACATGTGCAACGTAAAAAGCACTGTGCTAGCACATTAGAAATATGCGGCACAATGTGCACTAATGATTAACACTTTAAAAATATCCATTAGCACATTTGAGCACTGTGTAGTGATTAATTAGCACTTTTTTCTACGATTGCTAAGGAAAGAGTCGCGGTTGTTATCGATACAGGTACCGTTACCATGGTTAAAACCAGCTTGAAGCACTGTATCCATTGCTAATGTAAACAGCCCCTTGATTACCGCTGCTAAGGGAAGTAAAACCGTTACTAATGAACGAAGAACCAATCAAACCCGTTACGAAGGTACCGGAGACCAATCGGAACCGTTGCCAAGTGAACTGGAACCGTTACTAAGGTGATCGGAACCGTTGCTAGGGACTCGGAAACCAATCAGAAGCATTTTCAAGTGAAACGGAATCATTGCTATGGTAACTAGTACCTTGGTTACCGTCGTTAGGGTGATCGGAACCGTTGCTGCCTAGGCTAGGGTGATCGGAAACGTTGCTATGATAATCGTGACCGTTGCTATGGTGATCGCAACCGTTGCCATGGTAACCGGAACCTTTGCCATAGTAACGGGTGATCCCCCGGGGGGAGTGGTAACGAACATACATTTTCCCCCTACTATTACCAATTTTTCTATATTTTTTTATTGGTGTCGACATTTGATTCAATCAATTTTTATGCAATTGGACTCGATTGATCATAAACCTTTTCACTGCGCAATAATTTTTGAGATTTGGTGATAAAGTTTGTGGTTCGGCTTTGCTTGTGTTGAGCATTTTGATAATGTTATGCGCGTATGTAGTGAGTGTTTTGTTCATGTAGAACTGAAAAAAATCGTGTTGAGCAGTGAAAGGGTTAAGTAATTTGGATAATTAGTGCAACTGTAAGAAAAACTTTTTTTAACTGTAAGAAATATGGATTTGCAAAAGCCTCTGAAAATGTCAACAAAGAAGGAAGATAAGATTATAAGTAAAGTAGAACTCAGAAGAAAATTATAATTAAAAGTTTAAGATAAAAATCATAAATATAAATAAAAAATTTATGTAAAATTAAAAGAAATGAAAATGCAAATAAGAATAAAAATAAGAGGGATTTTATTTAAATTTGAAAGATAGTATAATTTTGACTTCCGTATTCATGTAATATTTTAAATATATTTACAGCACCTTATAGATAAAATGTCTTTCATAAATAAGATAATATATTTCCTTTAACAAATATTTTTCTGAATTATTTAAATATGAATTATTTTATATTTTGGAGTACAAATGTTTTTATAAGTATTTAAAATTTATATTAAAAAAGTATTTAAAACTATTTAAATTCTAATAATCATCTTAAGTCAAAGACCTAATGATTATGAATCCTCAAATTGATCACGCACTTTAACTCTAAAAGGGGTTTTTACTTAAATAAATAAAAAGTTTTGTAATACTTTATATTTGCTTGAAGTTTATATTACTAAAAATATATATAAAGTTAAAAAAACATTTAACCATAGATATTAAGGAAGACCGACATAGAGGGACAACTGGAAAATTAATGGATGCTGTTCCCCAAGTTCCTTTGATGAAAATAAATGATTGTAGTTCTGGAGTCTCAGCAGAGGCCGTAAGCAGTCCAATTTGGGGGATGAAAAATGAGATTATTGAAGCAATAAAAATGAATTCTATAGTTGTTATTTTCAGTTCTGTCGGATGTGGGAAGACTACTCAAATTGGACAAGTTTGACATAATATTCCTTTATATTACAATATTTCCTTTTTATCAATTTCATTCACTTTAAAACAACAATATAACTTATTTTTTGATTGTAGAGTTTGTGTTTTATATTGCTTTCGAGAAATTAATACTACTGTCTCATTATTAAATATTTTAATTCCAACAATAAATATTATCCACAAAATATGATATTTGTTTGTAACCATTTGGTATGTAATCATGGAATTTTAGAAACCTATTTTTGAAAGTCTTTTATTCAATCAATTTTCTTCAAACTTTGCACACTTACTCATTTTCGATAACAATAAACGATAATGTGAAAATTTGATCAAAAAACATTTTAAGGTCCCAAAATGGAAAAAAAAACAGAAAATTCGGAGTTCCAGAACAATATTAATTGAAGAAGATCTACTTATAAATTATAAGTAGTTTATAATAATTCTTTATTGAGGGTTCTTTTTAAATTATTATTTTTATTTAAAACTTTGTTGGCAAAGTTGAGTTTTGTCTGCATAAAGAAAGGATATAAAAAATTTAATTTTTTGATTTACTAGTTATCACTGTAATTATATTGACCACTATAATTACGTGACGATATAACTGTTGAGAAGTAAGTCATTTCGTTCAAGGAAGCCCAGCTCGCTTGGATTCAGGAGCACAGACGATTGGGTAATGATAGTAATATTGATGGACACATGGAAGTTTGTGAGTCGGATGTGACTATCACTGATTGTAAAATATTGTGCATTAATTTTAGAAATTATTGGAGCGGGTCTCTTGGAAGACATTAATGATCAAATCACGTAATCCATCATTTAATGTTCAAACAAACCTGTCTTCCACTTTGTTGAAATTATTTAATTAGCTACTGCATAAGTTAATTATATAATCACCATTATATATATATATATATATATAAGGAAGTACAATTATTAAAAAAATCTTTGCCCGAAGTTGGTTGGAAATCCATCGAAAAATATCACAAAAATGAAAATTTTAAGTCAATAAATTTTTTCGAACATGAATAGCTCTTTTAATTATGTATATATACACTTATTCATTTTCGATGACAATAAATGATAACGTTAAAATTTGATCAAACTAGTATAAATCAAAGAATGTTTTTTGCAAAAAAATGTTTATCCATAATATTTACATCCACAAATATTTAAACTGTATTAGATAAAAATATTTTGGTTTTTTTGCTTCCATGCGTTCTAATAAATTTATTATTTTATTAGTAACTATTTTATTGTAAAATAGAGTTTTGAAAATTGTTTTGTATGAAAAAGTTCATTTCTACAAAAGATTTTAAAACTAATACCATAATAAATTTATTAAAAAATGTAATAGTCATTTTCCATTCTACAAAAGATAACAAAAAATTCTGTTGGCCAAGTAGATTTTGCCAGCATAAAAAATGGATATGAAATATTTTTTTTTGATTTTCTACGTGGTTGAAGCATTAAGTCCCCGGAGTAAGTATACAAGGAAAATCACAGGTATTTCATATATTCTACAAGTGATAACAAACATGTAAAGGTTTACTTCTCAATGTAAGAACCGTTATTGGCCACGCACTTCTCCCAGCGTACCACTAATTCCGAAAAAGCATATTTGAAGAAATTTGAGTCACATTCAGCAAAGAAATTCATAACTGCACCTCTCACTTCTTAATGGGATTTAAAGTTTTAGCCACGAATCGCCTTCTTCAGGTGCCGGAATAACTAAAAATCACTTGGCGCCAGGTCAGGCTGTATGAAGGATGAGGGACGAGGTTGAAACCTGCATCATCAATAGCCGCTGTGGAAAGGGCACTTTTGTGAATTGGTGCGTTGTCTTGCAACAACCACAGTGATGAGCCTCTAGGCTTCCTACGCTGTGATCTAGTCTCAGCAACGAGTGAGACTGTATAGACGCTATTCAGTTTCATTGTTTTGTCTGCGAAATCCAGTTTTATGACACCATCACCGTCCCAAAATACAGTCAGCAAAAGACATCGCCGATTGCTTGTCCCGGACCTCATTTTCACTGTTGGTTTTTCATTTGGAAGGCGCCATTCTGAAGATTCTCTTTTGCTCTCGGGTACATAGAGGCTTAGCGGTGTCTCATCTACAGTGACAATGTTGGATAGAAATCGTTGTCCATGTTCTTGCCACAAATCCAGGTTTTTTTGAGAACACTGCAAACGTGCCTCGCACATCTCTCCCGACAGAAATCGTATATACATATTTTCTTTAATCAAAATCCATAATCCTTATTCCACGAGATTTCAACACCTCACGTGCTTCTCCTTCACTGATGTTCAGGCTAGCTCCAAATGCCTTTACAGTGATTTTTCTCTCTGTTTTGATGGTTTCCTCGAAACGTTTCTCTAATTTGTCTTGATCGATTTCTACTGGTCGTCCTGGTCTCTCTTCATCAAAAACAGTTGTTTTTCCACGTTTAAACTGGGTAATCCAATCATAAACTGTCGTTTTAGAGGGACAATTTATCCCATAAACATCCCTTAACTGCTTGATAATTTCCTAGCTGTCTACCCTTCGTAGCACAAGAAATTTAATCACACTTCGATACTCAACAGGATTTATTTTGAAAAATGACGAAATGTGCGAAATTTTGTTTCCGTGCCTGTAGAACACGTAAACACAATGATGCCATAAAACAAATTGCATTTTCATTATCTATAGATATTATAGTTTAATCACAAAAGAAATCCACTAAATTATATTTAATACTTTCTATCCATTCCGGGTAATTAATCCGCCAACCACGTAGTTTTGTAACAAAATATAAAAAAAGTATTCTTAAATAAACTAATAATTGTATTAGATTATAATGCAAGATTGCGCTAAATCAGGAGAACCGTGTCGTATGATATGCACTCAGCCATATCGGTTAACTGCGCACGCATGTGCGCAATTTGTGACGCAACAAAGAAAGGAAAATATCGGTCAAACAGTCGGGTATCAAATCAGATTGGAATCAAAGTTAATATTAGTTAATACATTTTAATTTCTATTTTTTTAGAAGTCAAAAAGTTAAAATCGTAAATTTTCCGATATTTATATATATAATAGAATTATAATTTCTGTCTGTGTGAAGTTCCCGAGTATTAAAGTGATTCGTTTAAACAACGATTTGAATTTCTGGATTTCCGTAGTGCCCCGACACATTTAAGTTATTATTTCGGATCTGCCCAAAGCACAAATCCCGGATGCGATTCCGTACTGCCCCAACATAGAAATATCATTATTTCGGATCTACCCCGGCATACATTGATTTTGATAGAGATTAGGGGGAGACATTTCGTTTTATTATTCGGGACTTGTTTCTTTACAAATGCTGACTTGATGAGCTGTTTGTTGCTACTACAATCTGATGCGTACTTCCATTTTTTGAATAAATCATAATTCCAAGGAAAGATTAAATTCAATTTCAATAAATCAATTTTTTTTAATTCATAAATTGTTATTTATCGTTACTTTGCCTTAGCTACTGTGACGAGCATAAGTCGTAACTTGCGATTCACAAGAGTTTGTATACGATAAATGATAGTGATATAATCATGACTGCAGCAATAGCAATTTGTGGTCCGCTGCTCTATAAGGAAGTTACAACAAAATCAAATACTTCTCTTTCATATTTTGAAATATGAAGAGAAGCAGTAGACCAATTTTAAGAAGCTGCGAAACTAACACTAACATAATCAAGTTATAGGAGAATCCTGATGTTAATGATGTTTTGAAATAATTGATCAAGCGATTGTCTTATATTTGTTAGGCAATAATGCATCCAACACTGGAAAATCGAAATCACTTTTATCTGGGAGAATTTGAGAAAAAGGAGCTTGAGCTTAAATGAAGATTCCATCAATGTAAAATCACTTCATTTTATGATAGTAAAATATAATCCGTTCTGAATTGGGTTAAAAACTGTTCTTGTTTTTGATCAATTTTGTATGATTGGCTATTTAAAGTTATAAAAACATCATCAATAGGCCAAAGATTATGTTGTGTGACCATGAAGCTGATACGTTTCCTCTGGATCATCTTTTTGATGCCATTCTTATTTGATATTTTTCATTGAACTCTCTTCGTTTTAAAGAACATTATCAAGAATTTAAATTGGGGATTCTATTGCTACTTCTGCTCTTTGTTTCGTGGTATTATTAAATTTCATAACCATCACTTTTGTTTCATAACCATTTAGTTGTTTGTCAGTTACCATGTTCCCATGCATCTAAAATACATGAACAGAAGCCTTACATTCTGCACCTCTCTGCTCCCATCTCCAGAGCTTTGTTACACCAGTAGTACGTTGTTAATCGAAAACTTTAGTATTTCTCTATTCCTTGCATTTGTAATTTTCTTTAATCAAAATCCATCATTAATTTTCCATGTTCAAAAAAGCTAAATGAACGTAGAAATACTTATTTTAATAAGAATAATGTTAGTAGCAGTCAAAACGAAGGGCTCAAAAGTCAGTATCGTACAACAGTGGCGATAGAAAGGTATCGGTCAAATGACGGCGGCAAGGTGTCCTGTTCCCATAACTCTAGTTTTAACAATAAAACTAAACGACATCAATTTTTTTTATTGACTCTAGACTAGGATCTAATTATAGAGCATTGCGAGTGGATGAAAAAATGTATACATATAGTATTCTTTGTCCTCTAGGTTTTGAGTTATTTCCATAAATGGCAAAAATTGCATACTCTGTTTCAATACTTGAATGACATTTTTAATGCAATGTGTTTTTTAATATCTGCGATTGATATTCACTTTTTTATGTAAGTTAACACTTGCTTATTCACATTCTTAATCAGCTTATTTTAATTTAATATATTTAATATTTTAGTTTTGTTGAAGTTTTATTTAATGGCACATAGATGCTGCAAGAATGACCACAACAGATCATGCACGTTCAAAGAATTCATTAGTCCTTTATCAAAGCTCGATATTTCGACTACTTTAACCCATTGACTACCATTGGGACAATACGGTCCAAGCGATTTAAAAAAATTCCAGAAAGATTAAATAGTATGCGAAATCGGTTATTTGCATCCCATTTGTATATAGATGCACTCTTGCGCGCCATCCACACACACTACCTGAAAACTTGTCAGTTTCGAGTTTTTTTTGTGCTAGGAGCATCTCCTCATTTTTATTTAATATGTGTAAAAAATAGTTTGGTAGTGAAAGAGTTAATATGAAAATTGGAGATCCAGAGAAACACTACGCGCTACATTCTGCTTGTAAGAAGGGCAACAGTAATCTGTCATGATGGTTGGCGAAAAAATGAAAATTAAATTAAAAAAAGTGATCGTTTAGCACCGCAATGACTTGGCGAGAACAGAAAAATCATCTCGACAATTTGTTATTTTTGTATGACAAATATTCTTGGTTTTAGCAAAAGTATATCAAAGCCTATTTAAATTTGGAATCAGCTATTCGCTCTGTTTCCTATGAAATGAATGAAGAACCCCCTGTGCCCCTGAAACAGATTGTTGAAGAGGAAGGTAGTCCTTCTGAGTCGAATTTATCGGACGTAGGCGATGTAGGAAAACAAGTGCCTAGCGAAATGTTTATCAGTACATTTCGGTCATGTTTTTCACCCTTTATATTCATCTCTGTATGAAAAAAGGTATTTAGTACAGGGTGGCCCAATGGGTACGCAGTCTCTAATTTTTGCATATTCTAAATCTACTCGTCAAGACGAGTATTTTGATATATAACATGTGAGGTGTAAAAATTCCAGAACTTGACCTTTTTGCGCAATAAAGGTCAAATTTTGAAACTCAGAATTTTGTTATAAAAATGGATTCATTTTGTGGATTTTTAAAAAGCTTTTTTTTTGTTTTTTTTTAAATCCACAAAATGAATCCATTTTTATAACAAAATTCTGAGTTTCAAAATTTGACCTTTATTGCGCACAAAGGTCAAGTTCTGGAATTTTTACACCTCACATGTTATATATCAAAATACTCGTCTTGACGAGTAGATTTAGAATATGCAAAAATTAGAGACTGCGTACCCATTGGGCCACCCTGTAAAAACATCGCTTTATTTAATATTTTTAACTTGCATTTAAAAACTTCCCATTGACAGATTTTGAAGTGGTTTTTTTTCTTTAAACTAAAAGATATTCTCTGTCAAAAGTCGAAGCAGAAAATTTCGACTCCGGGACATTTCAACGCCAGAAATTAGGATTTAAATGAAATAGGAATAAAATGAAATAATTTGTAATGAATTAGGAATTTTAGGTATAAAATGAAATAATTTGTTATTAATTAGGATTTTTGGGCATAACAAATTATTTCATTTTGTTCCTAAAATTCCTAATTAATAAGAAATTATTTCATTTTATTCCTAAAATTCATAATTCATTACAAATTATTTCATGTAATTCCCAAAAATCCTAATTAATAACAAATTATTTCATTTTATTCCTAAAATTCCTAATTAATAACAATTTATTTCATTTTATTCCCAAAATTCCTAATTAATAACAAATTATTTCATTTTATTCCTATTTCATTTAAATCCTAATTTCTGGCGTCGAAACATCCTCGCGTCGAAATGTCCCGGCGTCGAAACGGCTGGCGTCGAAATGGCGGCGTCGAAATGTCCCGTACCCGTCAAAAGTACCATTATAGTACAGCGGTTATATCGAAAAAACTGTTTTTATTGAAAAAAAACTATATTTAAATCAAAAGTCTTAGATGATTGGTTAAAATGGTGATCATATTCGTGTTCAGCTTAAAAAAATTGAGCCAAGTAAAGCTAATCACTTACCAGTAAAATCTCTGAGGTGAAAAAATGTCTCGTAGTCTAACTATTATTTCAATTGTTACTACTAACGAATTTATGTTGTTATTGCATTATCTAAATTAAAAATCTTCAGATATAGTTGCAAAAGATGAAAAATTTTGATAACACGTATCATAAGCCTGAAGATAACTCCACCCTAAATGTTACGATTTTCGTTGGGTTTTTAAAATTTTTTATTTAAATATTTCGGATTTAAATAAAACTTCAGATTGATTTCATTCAATAATTAAAATTTTTCATTACCCAAGAGTTTTACCATTATACCATTATTTCAGAGTTTCTCCAAGAACCTTATTGACATTCTGTACGAATGAAGTACTTCTACGAACACTTTATGGAGATCGCTCATTTCTAAATGGGACAACTCATATAATCGTTGATGAAATGCAAGAAAGATGTAAACACAGTGACTTATTGTTGTGTGTTCTTAATAAAATGCAGAAGATTCATCGACACATAAAGATTATCATTTTAATTTCAACGCCCATACTTCCATATGATCTAATGCCATTCTCGAATTCCAGATCAAAGAATTCCTACTACAATCGGCATTATGTTTTAAACGCAAACTGCTCAAAGGAAAAATTGAATAACCAGTTTGTCAATGCCATAAGACAATATTTTGACTTTTGTCCTTCCGTATATGGTAATATAATTATATATTCTTTACATATTATAACAAAATATATATACATGTTGTGAGGAATATTTTAAATTGTTTGAATGTGTAAATTTATTGATGCTGTATGTTGATTTAAGTATGTTGAATTTAGAATGGTGATTCTCCCACCCAGATGGAAATTGGTGTTTTTTTATTTAAATTTAAAGTGATTGACTATTCGAACATAATTAAAATAATCATTTGATAAGTTCATATTTTTAATTTCCCAATTAAAATTAATTTTAATAATTTTTAGTAAAATTTAAATTAAATGCATTTTTAATAATTTGATGACATTTTTATTATTTTGGGATTTATTGAGAAATGGTAAAAAATAATATTTTTAATTAATATTTTTTAGAGGTTAAATATTATAAAAAATAACTTAGAAAAATTGTTCGAATAATCACGATTAAAAAGAGAAATAAAAAAAACCAATTAAAACGATGACAAACGATGAAAGACCTTCTGAGATGTAATGACTCTAAATGTAATTGCAATAAAAATTCAAATGAGACTTTTCTAAATGTTCTTAATACATGTAATAGGATAAATACTTCCTTCTTCATCAGTCACATGTAAGTAATATTCATGGAATAAATAATGGTGTTGATTTTGCACAATATTTTAAATGTGGTGTTACTTTTCAAAAACTTTGATTTTAATTTTATTATCCATTTCTTATACAAAAGTACATAATCTATATCGCCATTGGTTTTTATGGCTGTGTTAACGATCGAATATCTCGCAACTGAGAGAATCCAGTACGTGATTTCTGATAGCTGGTGTTGCATATTATAACATGTTGCATATTTGTGCTGGGGCCAGATTAATTGAATGATTGCCAAATTGAAAATTTCATGTGAAATTGAATCTGTAATTGATCTCAAAACGATGTCAAGAATGAATTTAACTTTTCTTTGATTATAACATTCCTTAGGAGTATCGTTTCGAAATAACAGTTGCTTGTTAATAAATTCTGTCATATTGGAGAAATAATGTGATTTCAGAAATATGTGAAATCTCTGTGATATATGTGTGAAGAACATTCAGAACCGTTTTGATTAAAATAAGCGAAAAATATTTCGGTAAATCGGAGATATATGTTGTAATTTACAGGAGAGTTTTCTGGGAGCCATTTTAGATATCGAGATGTCAAACGGGGTGGCGGATAAATATCAATGGCATAATAATAATTTTGAATGGTTAAATTCTGGATTACGTCATCAGAATTGAACAAAGTTATCACTGATCTCGGTGAATATTCGATCGGTAAGCAGTCAAAATAAATCCTCTTAAATACCGAACTATGTTCATCGTTCAGCAAATCAACTCTTTGCTCGTCATTATTCAAATCGGCCATAAAATCGCTCTCGCATTTCTCCTTGTCGCTCTCGCTAATCGTCCTCACATCATAACCATCACCACCACTGCAATTATTCGCAATTTCATTCGCTCCATTGGAAACATTATTGCAACAACCACTCACACTCGCGCCGCTCGCCTGACTCGACCATATGTTTCCAATGCAGTCCCAAACCGGTGTCTCAAGACTTCGGAATCTATTAATATTTCCATTGTTTATCGCCACTCTATTCAATTGCGAATAATTTGTCGTCAAGCGAAAATCAGAATCCATAGAAACGATTAGAATTAATTATTTAAATTGAACTACGATTTAAACTCAAATTTAATAAAATCGATCGATCGCAAATTTATATATTTTTCAGAAAGCACATTTTATTATTTACAATTCCCTGATTCAATAATCACTGACAAACAATTTTCAAGGTCATTTATTTTAAATAAATGTTTTATAATTTCGACAATTTGAACAAAAAACTCGTTCACAAAAATTCATTTAAACAGTACCAGTAAATTCGAATATTTTCACAAAAAATCGTTAAAAAATCACAATGCCACTCAAAATTTCTTATCGATAACAAATTGATGTTTTTATAAATATATTTAGAAAATTATTTTTAATTGTAAAAAAAAATTTTTTATAAAAACAACCACGTTTTTCAAGCATTACCAATGCACTAAAAAGAGGAAAATATATTTTTTTCTAGACATGTGCGAAATTTTATACCTAACCAAAAACGTGGGGCGGATTTC
>MQRK01232434.1:0-10532 GCA_001938485.1 Girardia tigrina | reverse complement strand
TAATTTTTTAAAATATTTAATAAGCAAATTAACATAAAAATATTTTACCCTTTAAATTAAAAAAATAATAAACTATTCAGGCGAGATAAAAATTTAAAATTAACCCCTCATAGATTTAAAGTCAAATCTTCACGCATAGTACATGCATTGAATACAGTAATTTTTCTGACAATCAGCAGCAGTATTACATCTAGAAAATTATAAAAAAATAAATAAAAAAAATGAGAATACATGCACGATTTCTTGAATCGATATTGTGAGGAATATTTTTGAACAGTGCTCTTTTGTATGTTGTTTGATATGTTGTTTTAGGACTGTGTTTCTCCAACCCAGATGGAATATTGATATTTTAAATATTTAAAAACGTCGGATTATTTACATAGACGACGAGATTATTATACACGACTGAAACCGCCACATTGCTTGATCTACGCGGATTTGCGTGTAAGCATCGGATAGATCCAGAATTGCGAATTTATCATTTTTCCTTCTCCACTCTCGAATTTTTTCCACACAAGCATCGGAACAGCCAGCGTAAACATAAATGTTCTTGATCACTTCTCTTAAGTCGAACATGGGTTTTATCTTCTCTTTATTCAACTGGGCTATACCATAGATATGAATCATTCCTACTGACACGCCCATCTTTTCATTATCATATTCTACTAAATATCCCTTTTCTATCCACTTGATCAGAATCTCCATTGTTCATTTGTCTTTCGACTTTGACTCCTTCAAAACTGTATTTCTCCTCGGCAAGTACTCAGGCGCATCCGATTTCCAATTCCAGGAAACAGTCTACACTTTATCGAATAAAATATTGAAATTATGCTTATTCATGCACCGCTTTCAGTGATAACTGCATCTGATGAACCACCTATCTCACCAGACATACAAAAAATTGCTGAATCAGTGTCCACCCCAAATTTCACGCGGCCGTTATTAAGCGTCGGGCGCCCCCCGTAATTTCTCGATCACGTCAACACCCAATAACACATCAAAATTTTCGAGCAACCTGTTCATAACTGTACAGTTTAAAGTTACTTTTTTACCTTCCACGTCAAACACAACGAAACACGTACTTACTGGCACCCGCAACCCGTTGGCTAACATGACTTTTTCCTAACATATTGATTTATTTATTTATTTTTTAATTTATTTTTATTTAGGACAGCAGGTACACTAATTTTATATATTTATTTTTTTATATTTACAGAATCCGCACAATACAATACTAGTAAAGCACAAAATTTCAGCAAATGAGGGACCCGTAGCTATAAATCCTAGGCGCCAACCAGTGCACATAGAAAAAAAATTAAGAGAAATGTTGACAAATATGGAGAAATCAAGCATAATAAGAAGATGTGATTCAGTATGGAACAGCCCTTTAGTTTGTGTGTTCAAGAAGAATAAAACGGATTTGCGAATTTGTTTAGAAATTTGATTAAAATTTGATTACGGAAAGACCACTTTTTCCTATGCCCAATATTGATGAAATGATTGAGATTTTGAGAGGAGCGCAAGTGTTTAACACAATCGACTTGGGTAATGCGTATTACCAAGTCGAGTTAGAAGAAGACTCGCAGTTAAAAACAGCTTTTTCGACCAAGAGTGGACAGTATTGTTTTAATAAAATGCTGTTTGGCATTGCAGCGGCCCCGACGACTTTTCAAAAACTCATGACAGAAGTTTTAGGAGAATTAAATTGGAAAGAAGCGGTTGTATATCTAGACGATATACTAATTTTTTCTCGTGATGAACAAGAACATTTAAAGAGACTCAAAAGAATATTCAATAAAATAAAAGATGCAGGACTAAAAATTAATACGGACAAATGTAATTTTTTAAAAGAAGAAATAAAGTTTTCAGGACATATAGTAAACCAAAAACGAAATTAAAACAGATGACGCAAAAATTAAGGTAAGGCAAGAATTCGAGATTCCAAAATGTGTAAAGAGATTGAGAAGTTTTTGTGGGTTTGGCCAACTACTATAGGAGATTTGGTAAAGATTACACAAAACAGTCAAGAGTTTTAGAAAGCTTATGTGGGAATTCGAAAGATACATTAGTGTGAACTGAGCAATGTGAGGAAAGTTTTAAGAATTTGAAATCACAACTGATGTCTTCACCGGTATTAAGCTACTCAGACTTAACGAAAAGTTTTATTTTGGATACAGACGCAAGCTTCCAGACAATAGGGGCTATGCTCTCACAAGTTTATGATAACGGTAGAGAAAGAGTTATAGTGTATGGATCAAAGGCCATGAACAAACATGAGTTAGGATATTGCATCACTAAAAAAGAATTTTTAGCGATTTATTATTTTACTCAATTTACCTCTACGGGAAGCGATTTGTTTTAAGAACTGACCACAAAGCAATAACCTTTAGGATGAGGACGAAGAAACTCATCACAGTCCAATTTCAAACGTGGATGAATTATTTAAGCGGATTGGATATACAGATGGAGTACAGAAAATGAGTTTTGCATACTAACGCGGACGCGCTATCACGAAGTAACTGTCGTACATGTAGCCAATGTTTGACACCTCATGAGGATGCAAAAACAGAGAAGAATAGAACAAAATTATTAGCCATTGAAAGTGATGCAAAATGTAGTCCCGCCACAGAAAAGAAAGAAATAAATCAAGTATTCATTATGGGATTACATAAAAACTTGTGCCATGCTGGAGCTAGAAAAATATTTTGTTTTGCAAAACAAACTTGCAATATGGATATCACGGAGAATGCAGCGAAGAAGATCGTGGAGAAATGCGAAGCATGTCAAAGACGGAAAACATGGACCGGAAAGACGAAGGAACCGATCATAAAACAATTCGCAGAGGAACCTTTTGAAGAAATATTCATAGATTTTTGCGGACCTTTAAAAAAATCGCTTTCGGACAAGCAATACATCTTAGCAATTATAGACCAGTTTAGTAAATATGTATCGCTCACAACCATTGCTCATCAAGACGAAAAAACCACGGCTAAAATATTAAGAGAAAAGTGGATACTTAAATATGGAGCTCCGAGAATAATACGTTCAGATAAAGGACGAGTTTTCGAATCTAGCGTTATAAAGGCACTGGCAAATACGCATCATATATCCATTGTACAGTCAAGTCCGTACCATCACCAAACAAACGGACTAATAGAGAGACAGTTTAGAACAATAAGAGATGATATAGCTTTGAGTATGACAGACCGGAAAGGAGATTGGACAGATACATTACCAGATGTGGAGTTTATGATTAATGCAACAGTTCAACAGTCAACAAAAGTATCGCCAACAGAAATAGTTTTTGGAAAAACTGTTGGGTTTTTAATCTACTTAATTAATTATCCGATTCTTAGAGCTCGATCCAAATCTATACGACCCCAAATAATTTTTACCAATCCGTAATACCCAAAATTAAAGACGGTTACCAAATGTGTTCGATACGCTCGATAAACAAAATGATGCCAAAGATTTATTCAAAATGACAATGTTTTAAGTTACACTTTATAATAATGATTGGAGAACAACCAAATTTAAATTTTCTGCCGTTCCAATTCGATTCTTTTTCCTTAATTTTTCGTTATATTTTATTTTTCTCCCTTATTTTTAATTATCATGGGTATTTATACCCAGAAATTATATAAAAAATATAATATAAAAATTAATTAAAATTATTAAAATTAATTGCACTTAATGTGCTTAGATAAAAATTATTTATTATTTTTTTTTCAACCGACTGACGTTATCAGTCGAAAATCATAAGTTGTTTATTTCCTTTTTGACAAGTGCATGCACCAGCAAAAAAAATTTATCTTTTATTTTAAAAGCACTTGAAATTATTTTCCCCAAATGAAAACTAAATACAGTTTAACCTCATAAACCGGACTTTGAAGAAGCCTGACTACATAGGGAAAAATTCCTACAGTTAAGCGTTGAATCACAGCCCAAGGACACAAATCCATGTATTCACTAATCAATCGCAAAGCTCTAAATTGGTGAACTTGACTTAAAAATACCTGTAATAAAATTGGCAACTGGATGGGAACGGGCTTCTTTTCGTCTGCTGTCTTCAACCACAACTCGAAAGCAGTCATATGATCATTGAAAAATTATGTATGTTTAAAAGGAAAATTATCACAAATAGGACTATTTAATGGATTGAGATTATTGATCTTTGAAACCTGAAAAGATTTTCCAGATTGACTATTTTGTCGAGGAACCCTATGTATATGAACCATTGGAAAAGGCTTGCGATTACTATAAAGATTAGATGGATTGTTTTGTTTCATCACATCATTATACGCCACATGAGCCATTTCAGGCTTTTGTGATCTATCGTGTTGAACTTTTACAATTTGAAGATTAGCCTTGATTGCGGGACCCTAACAAAACTATTAACCGTCACTGGATAGAGAAAAATAAGCCACAGGAAGAGCGAGAAACAAACCGAAATTTTAGAAGACAGGAGTTAACGTCTAAAATAAAAAAACAACAAACCTTGGGCACTCAAGAAAATATAACGAATAGACGGTATAACATAGGAGAATGGGTGTTAGTAAAGAAAGAAAATTGTAATAAAATGGAAGAGAGATATGAAGGTCCATATGAAATTATAAAAATATTGCATCCTAGAAGTTATCGATTAAAAAGCAAAGATGGGAAAAGTATAATAAGGAATATAGAATGGATACGGGATTTTAAAAGGGGGGTGTAAGTATGTGTGAATTATTTTTAATAATCACATTATTATCATTATTTGATGTATGTGGAAAGTATGCGTGATTATGAAGTATGAAATTGAGTAACAGGATTGAGAGTTTGATGATATAATGTATGTATGTAATAGTGTGCGGTGTCAATCATGTGGTGCTAACCCAGCAGATCTCCCTAATCCAGTTATGCTACCGGATCGAGGTGTGCTTGTATATAAGAT
Source organism: Girardia tigrina (assembly GCA_001938485.1). NCBI lineage: Eukaryota > Metazoa > Platyhelminthes > Tricladida > Dugesiidae > Girardia > Girardia tigrina. The sequence continues at coordinate 5,599 of MQRK01232434.1, read as the reverse complement.
AGAATGATTAGTTTATTATTGTATTATTAATATATCTTAGTAAATAATCTTGTCTTTTAACAGTGTTCTCAATAAACGTATTTAAAAACGCCGTTTTTTACGGCACATCCTATAATAATGTTAATTTAATAATTATATTATTTAAGAAAATAACTAACGGAAGGAGCAAAAAATCAACAAATTATCACAAAAAAATTGAATGGAGGATCTAAGATAACAAGAAAAATAAGAAAGTTATTTCAAATACCACACTGTTCAAATGTCAAATATCAATCAGTTAATTTTCTATATTTTAATGGTTTGATTATTGCAGTAATAGACCTAAGTTAGCCTAATAATACTGAACTAAAGCGATAAATAAACTCACTTTTTCTAATAAAAATGATAAAATCAAATAATAAAATTTAATAAACTCTAAACACAAATAAAGAGAAGCTTATAGGATCACAAAAAGGAAAAACGGGGATATTTATGTAGACTAATAATCTAGCTTACGAATTCCGTAGTCAGAAACACAGTAGATATTAGAATCACGGTATTCGGTCCTTCTGTAAATAACATATCATTAGACCGGGATCCGGATCCGGAATGAGAGTAGATAAAATGACGATAAATTTTGGTATGGTGTCGCTCGAATGGATTGAGCGTTTCTTCTGATTACTTTTGGTATTTGTTGATGCGGTACGTAAATATTTACTGTCCTCGTTTTTACAAACACGATCAAAATAAATAGGGTAAATATTTTTGTATAAACTAAACAAAAAAACGCGAAAGTTAGAGACAAACCAATATAGGCAGATTAAATTATTATCTTCCTTAGAATTCGTATTGATTAATTTAATTAATAATTTGAATTTTTTATTTCCATCCTATACTACCACCCTAACGACACTATGTCCCCAAGATAATACAGGCTTGAAATCCATAACTGGTTCTACACTACAATTATGAATCGAGAAATAGCTTTGTTTCGTCTTGAATAATATAATTGTTCAAACCAAATAGTTCCGTTTCATTTTTATAATGAATTGTTCATTGATTAAATAATTTTTTTTAGTCAGGAAAATCGTTTATCAAACAAATAATATTATATGGAGCTTTTATAAATAATTAGTCAAGAGCAAAATGAGTCACAAAATATACTTTCAGTTATAGAAATTACAGAGGTAATTAAATTATAATTATAATTTCAAACTAATTTATAAATTTTAAAGTATTGGTCACTTACATGATCGTGGCCGCTTATAGTAAGGATCATCAGACGATACTGTCGAAAATAACTATCATTATGATAAATAAAATAATTATAAAACGTTTTAATGTAAATAAGAATATAGAAGGGATGTAAGAAATACACATTACATGCACAAACAATGACACTGGAAAGATGCAAAATTTGGTTAACTTAGTTTCCTTTTGTTCTTAAAATTCGCTATACCTTAGTCGACAATAAGTTACCTTTAAAACATTTTTAAAAAAATTTAAAAATAATAATGTTTCAATATCTGAAAGGTCATTCATGAATATACCATATAATTAAAAATACTGGAATGCCAAAATAAATTACGTATTTTATTTTCTTTGTGACTTTACGTTCCTTCGTGACGTTTTTGATAAATAAAAAGATAATTTTAATTTAAAAACACAAATAAAATAGCGTCATTGTTATTAAAATAAAGTTGGCTTGAAGGAAATATGTTTCTAAAGTTTCCTGGGGATTCTAAAAAGACAATGAGTTTTAAATAATGGAGTTAAGGAAAAGAAAAATGATCTCAATTTTATGGCAAATAAAGTAAAATAGCAATTTTAGAGACGATTTAAAGTGTCTACATCTTTCAAAACTCCAGGTGACCTTTATTTTATTTTTTTGTGCCATTGCTTAAAACTTGTATTGTGAGCAAGCATTTTTATTCAATTTATAACCATATGAGAGTTATTTAATTTTTCGTTACCTCCTTGCTTTTAAATCAATTGTCTTTGGGTATCTATGGGAAACTGGAAAAAAAAACAATTGAAACTTCAAATAAGACAAATGAACATGTTTCTATTCAAAAATCTTACTTGGCATTGTTGAAAACTAGATAAATATTTTCTATTTTACTTATTGTTTATTTTAATGTTAATTTTATTTTATTAATATTTTATTATTGCGCCTCTGACGAAATCTGGTCATTATATTTTATATTTATCTTATCTTCATTTCAATCTTTTTAGACGTTTTGTTATCTCTTCGTAGAATAACAAACGCAGAAAACACTTACGTCTATAAAAATCGACCCCTCAGTCCCTCACAAGCAGTTGACGGATCGACTAACGGATACGTAGGTAAATTTGCTAAATTGTTTTAAAAGTTTATTTTCACAAAAATGTTCTAATTCTTTAGACTATTGTTATCACAGTTACCGATTTAACAACACTAAATGGTGGCTCGTCATTCTTGATTCTGTTTCGGTTCTCTCGAAAATCGTCCTCTATAGTAGAACCGATTGCTGCAGTTCATTTGTTCTGTATTAAGATTAATTTATTATTTAACACATTCAGCTTCAAGAACATCTTTTCTGTCATTTTATGCGAGTTATAATAGTGAAATGATATTCTCTCCAACGAACTCTAGTTTTTACAAAATTCAATATTATGGAGGACCCCCTCCCAGTGGGCAAACAATAACCACGTTAACTTTAACAAGAGTGGTAAGATTTATTTTTTGTTGCTTTCAATTTTTTTTAGATCGCGAGAACAATTGCCATTTCGAAACCGTTTTTGGAAGACGCAATTACGCTTTGCGAAATCCAAATTTTCGGACACGTTTTTAATAAATCACAAACGTCATTACGTATTATTATTTTATTATAAACTATTTTAAAAGATCTTTAGTGTTTGAAATGCGTTCAGAAAGTCTGTATTCAGATATGTTTCCCGTTGAGATCGTCGAAAGAAGTTCGTATATCGAATGTGGAATTATTTGCATCAGAAATAGAGATTGTGTTTCTTTCTCATTTGATACCAACGGAACCTGCTTCATATTTGATAATGATGGCGGAATATTTCGATTAAATGAATAACATTGTGTGAAGTTTGTTAAAAATGTTTCCTAAAAACAGATTACATATAATTGATGTTTATGTGACTAGATATTCAAATGAATCTAACAATTGTTTGTCATTTTCTACTATTAAAAACGTTTTTATAGTGTATATCACACTGATTTAACTCACATCACAGAAACTTTAGCCGTTATTGTTAGAAAATTATTAAAAAGAATGAACATGTGTGATAAAAAACTCAATAGCTCGAAAATGTTTTTAAGTAAAACAAAGTTATATTCTTAGATTAAATTTTTGAACGTTAATTTTATTTGATTGGCGTTAAAGAATTTGAGTCTGATTGATTCGGATATAGCCAGAGAAGATTTGTTTTCTTTGATGGCTCATAGGTAACTAGGGACTAGAGGGGTCCTGGCCCCACAGAAAAAGGCTTAGCACTCAAAAAAGTTTTTAAAAAAGTTTATATGGACAATTTTAAGGAAAATGTCTGTTTTTTCCTGTATAATGATTAGTACTGTTTTTCTCAAGTTTGTGAACAACACACAGTCATTCCATAAATATACAATAATACAACACATTAAATATGCAATATAAAGAGAAAGTGAGATATATACCATAGCTATAAGGATGATTCGTGCCCCTATGAATTTCAAGTGGCCTCGTCATTCTTGGGAAATGTCAATTAAGAAATGATTTTATTCAAATAAAAAATGTAGTAATTAAATTTTTATGATTTATTGAATGATTTAATTTTTTTTGTGAATAATTGTTATTATAGGCACTTTGTAAATTAACAAAAGCTGCAATGTTTTGTTTCTTTAATCTCAAAATCTTTCCTATGCTCAATCATTTTAATTCCATACGACTGTTTCATTTGACTTGAAATATTTGACTTATAAATTGTTTGATTATAATCAGTTGGTTTTGGTTTCGAAAAATTTTTTTCAGAATCGATCTCATACAACTTTGTAAATATCTTTATAGACAGTCTAACAGAAACATTTCCAATAATTCTCTTTTATTTCACCTCAAGTCGGGTTTCAACTTTAGAAATTTAAATTATAAAATAACTTTTCTTTGGAATTTAACTCAAATAAGATTTTTTCCGTCCATGTTTTTAAATTTTTGACTCAGACTTAATAATATAATTTTAAAGTACAATATAATTTTACCAGTGTATTAAATTATTATACCGATTGTTCCGCCCGAATCTTAGGTTGTCTCAATGACTGAACAGTGGTAGACATAGAGTGGCAATGTCAGTATTGAAGTTCGTGTTGAATCCATTTTTTATGAAGATTAATTTTTCGCTTATCAAATAAGATATAAAATTCGAATTACTAGATCAACATATAACTCGATAAATTTTCAACAAAAATTCAAATTAATGTTCGTTAAAAGTTCATTTCAATAAAGCTTCAAGATTCAAGGTTCGACAATTTCAGTATTACTTAAAGCTCGATAGAAAAACTTCACATATCAAAAAAACGTCGAGCACAAAATTTTTATTTAATTGTGATTCAATGTCTGGCTCCAGGCTCGTTCTGGTTAGTTGATCAATCAGAGACAACTGTTTCAGCCAATCACTAAAATAATTGGGACACCGTGAACGTTTTTGAAACCAAAAGAAATCGGCGCAAACACAATGTCTAGTCACTCGGTTTTTAAAGCAATTCACTGATTCACATGACTCATAAATAAATAATTAATTAACTTTTATCATTTCAAATTTAAATTTATTTTTATTAAAATATTTTTTTCTTTATTTTTTTAATAAATTATATTTTTTATTTACATACTTTTAAATATCATACAATAAATTCAGTGAATCGTCATTTAAAAGAATGATTTGAAATGTCTTTCGGCAAAGAGAGAGAGAGAGGATATTATAAGATAGCAATAAATAATTTATAATTTTAATTCCAAAACTCTCATTTTTTAGATGTAATAGTAATAAAGTTTAAACAAGGCAAAATATCTCATGGGAGTTTTTAGGATTTTAAAGTGAACCAAAATTTTCCGATTTACGAAATTAATTTAACAGATTTGAATAATAATGTAAACTTCTTTGAGAAAATTTTATCAGAACAAATTAGTTAAATAATTGTGATTGATTCAGATAAAAAAGATACGAAATAAAAAAAAATAAATTGAAAAATTAAATCTATGGTTTTAATAAACAAATAAAAAATGTGACTTTTAAAAAACAATCGATATTCATGAGTATTAATTTGTGTACCTTCGCCTTAGTTTTTGCACGACTGACAACTCGCTTACGATGCGATATCCTGCCAGATATTACGAGAACGAGTGCATGAACCAGATTCAAACGGTTGTCACATGGTCTGGGCGTTAACGGAGTACTCGAGGTACATCTACGACTGGCGACACCCGCACGATCAGAAAGTGCTGGTCACAACAACTCGGTCCGGTGGCCAGCACGTCAATAATTAAACTATTTTTTGAATATAAATATTTGTGTTCTATATAGTGCGTTTCATAATTCACAGTCGCTTTCAGGAATACATGTAATATACAATACAGTACAATAATTT
>MQRK01232426.1:0-14199 GCA_001938485.1 Girardia tigrina | reverse complement strand
ATTTTTTTACATCTAAAAATAAAATAAACATATTTTTTCAATTTTTATTAGTTAAAAATATTTTTAAAAAATAATAAAATAAAAATTTTTTTTTACAATATTAAAATAAAAAATATATAATTTCTCAACATTTTATTAGTTAACAATAATAAAAATATAATAAAAAATAAAAAAAAGTTTTTTAAAATAAATAAGTAAAATAAAGATTTTTTTTTCTATTTTTTATTACTTAAAAGTAATTTTTAAAACATTAAAAAAATAATTATTCCAATATCAAATTGCAACGAAAATCAATTATATTGAGAATACAAACGGAACTATTGATCCAATCACTCCAAAATTACCGTTATTCCTAAAACACCGAGAAATCTCGTCAAATTCTCTTCGATATTGTTCACACATGACATACAAGTCATTCCCTCGACTTTAATTCGAGCCAATCCGATTATCATTCTACAAAATAAATATCAGAAAAACTGAAAGAAAAATTAATCATAAAATTTTACTTTTCGTATAACAATTACGCAACTTTCTGTCAATGAAAATTTTTAAATTATGTAAAATGATAAATTTGAATTAGTGTATGTGTAAATGAATTATTTGATGCAGTTAAACAAAATGTGCATTCGTTCAATCAAAGGACGTTTATTTTACCTCGAGTATGTTTTTTTGCTATGAAAAATGTGATAAAATTTTTGATTCTCTCTCTCTTTATATATATATATATATATTAATAACTTTTATTTTCTAATAAAAAGAATATTTTTTTCATATTTTTATGTACTTTTAAACCGAATTACTGTCGAGGTTGTATTTTAAAATCCATTTATATCGATCAATTAATAATATCGTTAATTCAGAATATTTTCCTCGGTGATCAGGAAAAACCTTAGAAATTTAAAAAAAACATTGAAATTAGCTTAATTACGAAGGAAAATTGGTGTGATGGTATGAAAAGATTTTAATTCGATATTTAATATTTGTAAATACCAGTTATGAAAAGAAGAAATACAATTTCTATTAAACAGTATCACTGAATTAAGTCACTTGTTAAACAATAAAAAGTGAAATCTAAAATTAAATCAGTACATCAGAATTTTAAAAAGTAAGTTAGAAACAAATTAATTTTGGTGATAATAATTGTAATAGTAATATTATTTTCACAATAATTACTGTTAGGAATTTAAAATGCTATGAAAATTTTGGAAAGATGCAGAGTTTTATATCACAACAGTTAACTTCGCGTCTAGTACTGTTAAAATCTATAGTGGCCGTGTTGCAGTCGATGTGAAGTTGCAATTTGCGATGAGGGTCAGAATGTGGTTTGGAGAGCAGAAAACTGTTCTAGGATAAGCCATACGGATTTCGTCAACATGAGATCCCTCGGTACACAGGCCTTGAATACCCATTTGTCATATGGGGATGTACTAAGAATGCTGAAGTGCCATCTAGCAAATTGTCGGTAACGGTCATCACTGCAGTAATCGATGAAGAACAGTTCGTTAAGAAGAAACGTGTTGGATTTAAAAAGTAACTTGGCTGGTGATATCCCTTGACGGCATGGAATGTTAAGCCAGCCTAAAAGAATTAACGGCATTTGTTTGCTCCACTCTTTGTTGGTGGACATGGTTCGTAGCGAGTTCTTCAGCCTTCGGATGAATCTTTCAATGAGACTGTTTGACTACTGATAGAATGCCGTTTTCCCGAGTCATTGAGTACCCATTGTTTTAGGAGATTTGTGAATACCTCGGGATCAAATTGGTTGCCCTGATCTGTGATAATGTGTTTCGGCACCCAAATCTGTCTATCCATTTGTTGACGACGAGGTCGACAACTGTCTTGGTATTTTAGCTTTTCTATGGAAACACCTGTGGCCACCGCGTGTTTCGATCGATGATATTAAGAAGGTACGAGTAACTATTGAGTAGAGGATCGACAATGTCTATATAAATGATGTCGAAATGACTTCCAGTTGAAAAACCGGTGATTGTAAGTTTAATGTGTCTGGTTATTTAGTTGGACTGACATTGGAAACATGTCTTTCACCATAATTTAACGTCTGGTAGCATCTGGGTCCACACCGCATTAGTGCGCAGTAATTTATATGTGGCCTTGATTCTTGAATGTGTCATGGAGTGAATGGCATTGAATGTATCTGCCGGATGGCTGAGCCTAGATTGGTTGGAGCAGTTTTTTGTTGTTTGAAAGAAGTCAGGTCCTTATCCGATCGCGAATTTTGCTCAAGCGTACCTTGGTTGAAAAGTGGTTCGAATTAAAACGATGCTAGGTCAATTCATAAAAAGCAGTCGGCGGTCACATAGTCATCTTCGGAGATGAATTCAATCTCGACGTCGAATTCAGTACGCAGATATTCGAATAGAGAAAATTGCATGATGATGGCTGTCTGAGCGTTTCCTATTTGACAGTGCGCCTTGGCCAGATTAAGGGAGGAAATGACTTTGCAATTCGCTTAACATTGTAGGATGTCGGTAATGAGGAACATCAGATATGAGTTGTGGATAGTGACTCTGTTCAAACCCCTTAAGTCACCGCAGATTCGTTGAGATCCATCCTTCTTAGCCACGATCTATAATGGAACAGCTCATGGGGAATCGGAAAGGCATATGATGCCAGACTGCTCAAGTTCCATTAATTCATTTTCAGCCATCATACTCCTCTCTTGCGACAGTTCCTGGCGTCGTTGACACATTGGAGTGGATTTTAATGTGACAATGATATGGTTTGACGTTCAAATTTTTATCTTGTTAATAGATTGTGACGCATTGGGGAAATTTTGTTCGATGTATTTAGCGGAATCCGAAATGAAAGAGCGAATTCGAGAAGGAAAGTGCGCAGGATGTGAAGTTTCCAAGGTGTGGCTAAGGATGAGTCTTTTGTTTTTACAGTCTAACAGCAAATTTAAATGACCGGAAAAATCTGTTCCAAGTATTGGTTGTGTGACTTTGGCAATGGTGAAAGTGCAGGTGAATTGCGATTCTAAGGCGGCGAGCCGGAATGATTGTTAAATTGTGCCTTACGTATGATAACTGATCCATTGGTGACTGTGAGACGACGGTCGGAGCGACTGTTTCGTGGAAGGAACATTCTGGGTAAAACTAATTTGACCGAACAGGTGTCGGCCAAAAACGATGCTGTACGGGTAGAATGGTCGATGATGTTGGCGTTACGCGCAAAGATACTGCAGTAATTGTTTTGACCTTCTGAGTTGGCTGCGGAGACTGAAGACAAACTTAGTTCTTTGGCGAAGTGAAAGAGCAGCCTGACGCGCACCATTTTCCTTGCTGGAGTGGTAAATACACGTGTTGTCCATGTCCAGCTTGTTTTTGTTTCCTTGCCACGTTTCTGTCGGTGGGTGACTCTAGTCGCTGATTGTCCTTGTGGAGAGCTGCTAGCTGTGTGTTTTTCTCTCTTATTTGCACTTGGAGTGATGCGATTGAGTTGATAGATTTAGATGGAGTGGAGAAAATCGTCTTTTGGATTACGAGTGAGGTGACCGTGAAACAGGTGAGGGAAATGGTATTTTGGTTGGCCATGTCGTTGTCCACTATCTTAGCGGTCTCGTTGAGATCAGTGATTGCTGTTCATGCCAGAACAGCTTTAACCAGTTGCGAGAGAGAGCGAAAAAAAAAGTTTTAGCGTCTCATTTTGGGTGTCTTTGGTGACATCAGGGTGGATAATTTCTATATCCGTGATGAGATTTTCCAGGAACACTGATGGCTTCTAGTTTCCGAGAGAGTGCGAGTGAAAATAGCTGTTTATGACGTTTTTGGACAATGTTTGAAAGGATTTGATAGTGTGTGGTTTTAATTCATTGAAGGGTTGTTCACGAGATCCTATGGTCGACGTGTGCGCCGCGATGGATTGCATCAGATCATTGCATCAGGATAAGGCGCACAGAGCGTGGTAAAACATGGCGGTCTGATTTGCTATTCACTGGACCTTAAATCGCATTTCAAGGATATTTAACCATCCTTGCGGTGATCCTTTTGAATCCAAAAAAATAAGTATGTGGAGCCTGAGACAGGGAAATTGTGTTTATACTCAAATCTGTCTCGGGGTCTGTAGCGTACCTTCCGGTAGAGTGCTGTGCACGATGATGTGCACTTGATTGGGCATGCCGTATGCGGACCAGGATATGTGGGAATGTAATGACTTGGCGCCCCACATAAACCAAACGTAGTATTGTGCTTCATTGTTAATATAGACGCTGTGGTCTCGGTTTTTCACTCTTTAGCGGCGACCAGGAGCATTGAGCTATATGTGGACCATTGAAGCGGCAGAGTAATAAATCCACTGTAGTGGGTAGATCCTGCGGTACCCCTGTTAGTATTGGTGGTAGAGTTTTGGAATTTGACCCCCCTTGCTGAATATGGGTGTTTAATCAAATTTATATGGGAAAAATAAGAAAAAATAAATGTATTGTATGATGCGAAAAATGAATTTGAAATCGTTAAATTAGATATAGTTATGTGATACAGTAAGAAAAACTCGATAAAATGCACACCACACAGTAATCAAAATCAAAAAATCGAAAAAAAGTGGGCTTATACAGTCGACTGATCAAGTGTCGTCGTCAGGAGTTACATTGAAACCAACTGAAAGCCACAGTCATCCACAGCAGTCAACGTTGCTCGTGAAGTGTGAATGGGTGCATTGTCTGGGATCCTCTTGGCTTCCTACGAGACTTTCTCACATCGCGAAGTAATTCAACAAAGACTATTTATTTGTGGAAGAGAAAACATCTTGAAATGATCATGTGAGGAATCCATTTAAAACCTATTAACAGCATCAATATGATTTTTTAAACATTTATTAACATGTTGGTGTATCGGGTGATTATCAATAAAAATAGAAGTAAAATGAATAATATCTGTGTGATATTTTCAATATTTATTTGATATGCACACTTTACAAATATTTAATCGAATTACAAAAAGGGCTTAAACCTTATGATAAGAATTTATATTTTGCGATAATACCGAGAAGAGTATTCTCTTTCTCGGATTATTTTAAAAAATATATAAGAATATATTAATCAAATATATAATAATATAAGAATGATTTTCCCGTACTTTTCAACAGTCACGTAGATTAGTTCACGATTCAACTTTGACTTTGATTCTGACATTTTATACGATTCTGCTTCTCCTTTCACAAATGGTGACGCCTTTATATATATTCTTTTTGATTTAATTATCTCTGCGTGAGATAATTTATACAGAGATACTTTTCAGAATTTTTGAATATATAATTAAGACGACCTTCAAAATTCTTCTAAACTCTTAAAATATAATTAGGCGGGCCTTTTAAATTCTTTAAAATATAAGTTTCTTGTAATTCTTTTGAGTGTCCTTTTCTTTTAAAATCCTACTCTTTTTATAATCTTCATTTAAATATAATTGTCTTTATTTATCTTTTTAAATATAGTGTTTTCCTTCCTTTCACAAACATTCTTTTATTCTACTTAGTTTATTTATCTTTTTAATAAATTTTATTTCTATTATTTATATATAATCTATATTTAATATTGTCAAAGGAAAAATAAAGTTTTATTTTATCCATTAATTAAAACAAAAATTATTTTTTCAATATTTATATTATTTATTATCTCAACAAACATTACAAGTAGAATTGCAATGACAACAATTATTCAAACCGCCTTTACTATTTGACATTTTTTCTTGATTAATATATTTCTAAATTCCTAATATTTTTTTTCAATAAATGAAAAATATTTATTATTAATTATAAAAATTCTGATTGGTTAAAATTAAATCAAAACATTTTTTAAAAAAGTACATATTAAATTAATGTATTAAAATTTTAAATTACATTAAAAATTAAATATTACATTCAAAAATTATTTTAAATCTTTTTACTTTAAAATTAAATTAAATTATTTTAAATTAGTAGAAATCAAAGAAAATATCAATCATCCATCTGGATAGGAGAGACACAATCAATAAACATACAACATGCACAATATCAACAAACAATTCAAAATATTCCTCACAAAACCTATTAATGATCTAGTTCGAGAATGGAAAACAAAAGGAAACAAATGGAAAGTTCCTTTCTAAGGGATCCTACTCTGGAATGACGAAACCTCTCCGCATATGTAATGAATAAATAATTTTATCAAATAACATAAAATACATTTAAAGTAAGGGTAAAATGGGCATTTGACATCAGTGACCCCCCGGATGTGGGGATCACTTATGTGGAATGCCTATTTGACCTCTACTGTTTACTTCAAGATGAAAATATACTAAAAATGAATAGTAAATATTTTCTTGTATAACATTTTTGATAGCGACAAAAATTGGATCAATTTTAACCTATCTCTCATTTTCTTTATACCGTAGCCCGATCAAAGAGATCAGATAAAAAAGAACCTGTCCTCATGAATCAGACGAGCTCCTCAATCCCAACAAAAGAACACATAAATATCTCCACAACATATTTCTGTTATTTAAATTTACATTTGATTATTAATTGAAAGAAACGTTCCTCTTGCAAAAGTAGGAAGTAACGAATCCACCTGATTTACCAATGTCCAACCACCCTCTGGTGATTATTACTATTTTCCTAATATTACTGAGAAAAATAAATTGAAATTTTATTTTTATTTTAGCGACACAAATTTAAATCGAAAATTAAAAATGGGAATTATCGTGACAAATCGCTGAGATAGAGAAGAACTCCGCGGCTAACATCGATATGAGCAGCTGATATTGTGTTTCCCTATTTCCCCATTCCATTATATCTACTACGGCACAATCGCATGCTTAGTTCCGCTCTGTTGTGAGTGCTAGCTCCATAAATGCCTCGTAGAATTAGCAGCTGGCTTCACAGATGAATTATCATTGATTGGTGTAACTGCAAATAATTGAATTTGAAATATATATTATCAGTGAATAATAATAATTAGTATTATTATTACAATGATTATAGTATAAGTAATAGTAAATAATCAGGGTTTTGTAATAAATGACAAATTTTTGGCTTCTTGTTGACTGATTATATTTCTTTGTTAATCTTGATGTAGGAGCCCTCTTTCTTTACAAAATAGGCACCCACGTCATGCGGGGGGGGGGTTGTTTGGATACTCTCATAGCATGGACAAATAATTATAAAAAAGTTAAAATCTATCGATTAAATCTATCATTTATTAAACGCGAACGATTTAAAGTATTTTTTGAAGTACTTTATGAGCACCAGTCTCAGAGTTATCAGAGATTTTATTTATATTTACTTCTTGAAGAATTGTTTCAACTTCTTGGATTAAGACATTACACAAGGGGTTACTATTTTTTTCTAAAGAACATGGAATAATATCTTGTGAAAAAAAATTTGGAAGCATTTACCAAGTTAAAATGAAATACAGGTGTATATTATATGATTTTTATTTAATGTGCTAAGGAACTGCCTGAAATATGAGTTATATATGATATAGTTTTTTGTTTATGATTCTTATTTATTCAGATAAAATGTGTCTTTTATAAAATTTCTTCGAAACTAAAACCGTAAGTGTTAGAACAACTTTTTAAAATTTTGCTGGATAACCATGCATATGTATGAGTTCCATGAATCCGTTGAAACATGTTGATAATTATGAGGAATATTTTCGAATGATGTTTATTGTATGTCGTTTTTAGAATTGTGTATGATATTTTGATTTTTTTGAAATGTAAAAACAACTTTAATATTAATTTAATATATTTTAATCAAAAAATATAATTATATTTTAATTGTGGATTGTAATGTAAAGATTTATTTAATCATGGATAATATATTTAAAATGAACTCAAATATTTTTTGAAAATAATTTTTAAATATTTTAGTAAGGAATTGTAATTCAAATTTGTTCCAATAATTAAAGGTTTAAAAATAAAAATTAAATTTATCAGTCAAGAAAGATGTTTAACTACGAAAGTTTTGTTGAGAATTGTATTGAAAATATTATTAGTGTTTCTAACAATAATGAAATGCTGAAACTGCACAGAGTTGCGATCTAAATTCTTTCACTCTTCTTCACCCTACCAGTCAACTATTGATCAGTTATAACAATAGAGTTATTTATGATTAATACGCCGCTCAACATGCCATTTAATAACAACTAAGGTTGCCAGATGTCTGGTTTTGAACCGGACAGTCCGTTAATTCAACTGGTTGATCGGTATAAAAAAATTATAAAAACCGGACTTACATTTGACGGTATTTCTCCCGAAGCTTATTTCCACAATCTTCAAATATGAGGTATTCGTATTTTTTTATTTTTTTGGTCGCTCAAAGTTTTGAAGGACAAATAAACATTCCTAAATGGTAATTTTTTTATCGTGTCCGGTATTCTTCGAAGTTTCAACTGGCAACCCTAATAACAACCTGTAAAATTTAAGAAATGTTTTTTTTCTATATATTCTCTCGAAATTCTTACAAAACTTTCCGCATTATTAGCATAAATAATTGTTCAATTTATGTCGTCTAATAGATTACGAAACATAAATAAAATCAAAACATTAGTAAAAGAAATCTTCTTCTACCTGAAAAAAATATGGTGCGAATGTGTAGTAACTTTCTTTTCATCCACGCGACGATAAATACATATTTTCGACACCGGGTAGCTGCTTGGAGCCAGTACCGTTTTGGGAACGATTCATTAACCCGTTACCACCAAACGGTTGGTGACAAGGAGATAAAATGGATTAAAATAATTCCAATTATAATAATTAGAAATTATATAAATAATTAATAATGCAATATAACAATTAAAAATCGATAAAGTTATTGGATATACAAAGATTTAAATTACTTACATTTGATCTGGTTACAAACAATTTAAAAGAACTGAATCATGTTTTTTTCAGTGCCGCACAAGTAACGGATTTCCTAACAATATCTCAGTCAAATACATGGAAAACTAAGAAAAATTTAAAACTCTTCTTGGCTCTACTGACTCATACTCTGAAGATACATTACTCACTGTTAAGTCCACAAAGAAAACGTTCAAACCTTACCATATAAAAACAAACAATTCCCTATAACGGACTATATAATTCATTGACAATCATTTCATCCGGCCACCTATTAATGCAGGGGTCTCCAAACTTTTGACAACGCGGGCCGGATGGTACTCTGGAAGATAGTCCCGCTGGCCACATATATAAATTATAATATTAAAAAAGCATAATCAGTGAATACACAGATAAATGATAAGTTTATTAATAATATAAACATAAAATTATAATTGTAATTACATGATAGTGAAAATTTTGAAAATATATTCGAAACAATAACATTAAATTCCATTTAATAACTATTTTTTCAAAAAATTGGACGATTAGCTGGAGGTCTAACTAGTGAGAATGGTGTAACTGTTGTTGATTTTGTAAAATATCGGGTAATGAGTAATAGGTAGAATCTTCAAAGCACTAATCATAAGTAAGGATTTTAAATGTGAGTCTGACAAAGAAGTTCTGTATTTTGATTTGATATACTTCATTTTAGAAAAAATTTGTTCGCAAAAGTAAGTCGTGTCAAACATACAAATAAACTGGCAAGCAATTTTTTTTAAATTTGGAAAGTGGACCAATTCCAAATTTTTATAAAAATCAATCAAGTTTTCTTCCTTATATTTATCTTTAATACGTTTATCTGCTTGCAGTTCAATTACTTCCATTTGAAAATGGGTTGGAATATTTCCAATATCACAATCGAACGGATTTTGAAAAAAACATTATTTCCGCAGCATTATCATCCAGTTCAACAAAATGTTTCCGAAATTGTTGTTTTAAGTCTTCGATAACTATATTTGCGAAAGGCAAAGGAAAAGTCCCTTGGCACGTTTTATACAATTCTGCACAGCATTGCATATGTGTAAAATTATAATTGTTTATTTGGCTTTCTAGCAGTAACAACTTTGCTCTGAAAGCCTTTATATTTGTGTAAAAATCGCAAATTAAATTATTTTCACCTTGTTATTTTAAATTTAAATTGTTCATATGATTTACCAAATCTGCAAAAATTGATTTTCCAATTATTTCACGCGCTTTTTAGATTTGTCCAACCAAAACTTTTTTTATACCAGCCATGTTTCTTGCGCCATCAATTGTAACGCATTGTAATCGACTCCAATTTAACTTATTATCATTTAATGTTTTTTCAACTTCCTTGAAAATGTCCTCTCCCGTTGTAGTGCTATGCATGCCACAAAGTGAAGCTAATTCCTGCGTAACGTTAGGATTATTGTCAACGCCACGAAAACATACCACAAGCGGTGCGGTATTAGAAATATCAGTTGATTCGTCCAAAGCCAAAGAGTAACAATTGAAACTTTGTGCTTTATTAATTGTTTGTTTAAAAATGTTGTTTCCGATATGTTTAACACGTCGACCAATTGTATTTGGTGCAAGACTTACCATTTTAAATATATTAATTTTTTCTGGACATAACTCAGTCACTGCTTCCGTGATACAATCTTTAATCATATTGCCATCAGTGAACGGTTTTCCTCTTAGTCAGCACATACGCAATTTTGTAACTTGCCAAGGTATAGTTTTCATTATCCTTATTCTGTTTCATAAAAGAATTCTGTTGGGATTGTAAAGTATGAGATAATGATTCAAATTTATTTAGCCGCTCTTTTTCTTTAAATTGGGAAAAGATTTCAGCGTGTTTTGTGTCATAGTGACGATGTATATTATATTCTTTCCATACAGCTATTGTTTCTGTGCATATTACACAAATAGCTTTCCCCTGTTTTTGATTGCACGAAAAAGTATTTTATTCATTAAGTATTTTATTCATCATTAAAAATACGCCCTTCGTCATCCACTTTTCGTTTCTTTTCATATGACTTTTTTTTAGAATCCATCTTCAATTTAAATAAGTAAAATTTATAAATTAATTAAAAAACTAAATTTGTGAGATACTTACAATTACGTATCGCCAAGTTTTGCGTTCTGATAATTATAATCGGTCGAAAAATTTCAGTCGTTTTCTTTCGCAACGAAAATATATAAGTAATTTGTCTAATTTGAAAAATCAAGAAATAATGTATTTATCTTTCAAAACAGTTGCCAAAATAAAGTAAGATAAAACAAATTTTTACATAATAAAATTAATTCAATTTAACAAATATTTTCAATAAAATTCTTTTAAACTCCGATTGGAGATGCTGATGGGGGTCGATTTCCGACGAATAGTTGGACCAAATTTGGAAACGAAATTAAGTTATAAATAACAATATGTGATTTTAATATATAAGTATATTTACAGGTTTAATATTTTTTTTGTTAATATTAATAATAAAAAATGAAGTTATTTTTATATTTATTAATGAATTATTACAATTTAAAGTTAAATTTAAAGTTTAAATTATTGAAAATCGTTATTTGATTTTTTTATTCAATTTAAGTTGTCTACATTTGTGGAATTGTTTCGCGGGCCGTAGTTTGGAAACCACTGTATTAATGCAATAATCAGTTATACGAAATAATTGAATTTTATCCGTCTATCCGATCTCTATATCAAGAAACAACTAATCCACCCACTAAATCTGAACTCTACCGAGAAACAAATTTAAAGTAACTAAACATTATTAAACTCTCCTGATAATTCCTTTTCCTTTCCTGTGATTCATATTTAATCTTCGTTTTCGTCCATCAGTTAATTGGTTCAATTGTTAGTAAAATTTTAGTAATAATTGTTAAATTATTTTTATTCATTACGTTATTAGAGTAAAAGGGATGTTACTAGTTTATTAAATGGATAGTGAGGTCTCCTCGCCTTTCAATAACAAAATCTAAAAAGAATTCCGGATACCCGTTTAGGAGATGCTGTGGTCGTTCATAAACCATTGATGTTTGAATTATTAATATTCGTATAATATTATTAATGATCAAGTACCAGCAATCCTCATTTTCATTCAAAACAAAATGTTAACAAGATGAAAGTGTTACCTTACCAAGCTATTCCTAGATCATCGGGGTAGTTTATGGTGGGCTACAACTATAAAGTAAATGTTCTCAAACATCTTCAAACCTTTAATAACTCAGATATGATTGTATATCAATATACCTTAAATTATTAAAATGTTAATTTTGAATTTGTTTTAGTAAAAATAGTACTCAAACGATGTACCCTCACTTAATTATTTTAAATTTAAATTCCTCAAGGTTGACCCTCTTCTAAATAATATAAAACTCAGCATTGTTGAAAAGTTTCTTTTATTTCTATGTAAATGGAATTATTGTTTTTGAAACTTGATTGCATTTGAAAACAAATTCCATATTCCATTATTACAAAAATACAATTTTAACTAATATTTCATAAAGAATTATAATTTTCCACGCGACTTAGCGTCGTTACAACGTGAAGAATAAGCGGGATTGTGCGACCAATATAAACTATTTCCCATCTTTTAAAATGATGTACTAAGATTACATTGATGGAATAATTTTAGTTTCCAATTTGAGATTGAAGTACAAGTCAAACATATGATACCAACGACTATTCTGTGGCCGATTGTACGTAGATGACCTCTGATGGCTGGACTTCTAAATTACAAAGGTATTGGAGACCTTTTGCAAAAATGTTACAATATTGTAAACTGCAACAAATTACCAGTATTTTGACTGATGCTACCTAGAGTTATAATGTTCGGTTCTAGATCAAGACGACATATCGCTACATTGTGCCTAAAACAAGGTGGTAAATTAAATCTAGCTAATTAAATCAGGCTCCTTGACAAATCGGGATTTAAAATTGTATTCCTCTGATAAATTTATTAATAAATACTTTATTGACAACACGAATAGAAGTGGAAGAACCCAGAACTCATTGATAATTCAGATATCATCCCATTTGCTTTTTGAGAACTTTTGATCCCCTTTAAATTTATTAAAATTCTGATATTAATTATCATTTTTAGTTTTAGAGATTGAAAATGAAGGTATAACGTATTTTACTTTTAGGTTTAAGTGAAACTGATGCAGGTTTAACGAGTTATATAAAAATACAAAAATTTCTTTAACCCTTAGAGTACGGAGAGGGGGACTTTGGTCCCCCAAGATTAGTTTTCGGATTTGTTTATTAAAAATAAATGCTGTAAATTTAATTAAATAATCGTTTTTTTTAATTTACTAACAGTCTTTGGTATATTAATATACCAACTTATAAACAAAACAAAACAATTTTTGTGTGGAGGACTTTCGTGACCCCACTCCGTCATTTATGTTATAAAATAGACTCCGTACTCTAAGGTTAAATAAAGATATGTCTAATAAACATGATGTCCTTTGAATCAAAACATTTTTGTAACCATAAAACTGGTTTGTTAATTCATTTTCAATTAAAACGTAGATCTTCTGGGTCAGACTAATCTTAAAGCTTACATAAATGTTTCTTCCATAAAAAGTTGTCCAAGTATTTAATGATACTACATGTATTCTTTGGTTAAAGATTTCGGTAAATATTGTATGTGTGGGAGGATTTCGTAGACCAAAGGATTAGTTCTTTTTGTTTGATCATTGCAGGATGAAAACGTTGAAGATTATCTTGTAGGGATTGATTCGTCAATAGTAGATCACTAAATAATTATGATGACCCTTTTATGATTCAAATAGTGTTTGGAGAAGTCGTAGGGTGATAAGCTTTTGCGCAACCGCTGGCCTAAACTATGAGTGCTGTCGATCTACTTTCAGAGATATTTGAGATCGTTTTTATAAGATTAACTTTAATGGCTACCTTTATCTTTTTAACAATAATCATTGGCAACAGAATGTGGACTGAAAACTTCTTTATCTTCAAGGTCAAAAATTCAGATATTTATTTTTTCGTGGTCTAAAAGTAAAACTGGTTGAATGTATCTTATGAAAGAACTGTCCATGAAGATGTTTTCGGCAATTGAAATATTTTCTGTTTGAAAATAGATTTATAAAGGTTTCTCGCAGAAGAATCCGATTTATCTTTTAATATGATTCTACTAATCTAGAAATGACCAAAATACTACCCAAAGGTTTGAGCTGTTGTGATGTTAAGTCAATGTAAATTTTGTTCGGTTAGAATTCTCGAAACATTATAAACATCTGTTTTGTCCAGTATCGTACCCAGTCTCATAAAATGGCACAAATACAACACAGTCTTCGACAACAACTTGAGACCACCCTGGTTTTGAAT